>RCUC01161979.1:0-89275 GCA_003697995.1 Taxidea taxus jeffersonii | reverse complement strand
AATTTGTTGGCATAGAGTTGTTCATAATATGTTCTTATGATTGTTTGTATTTCTTTGGTGTTGGTTGTGATCTCTCCTCTTTCATTCATGATTTTATTTATTTGGGTCCTTTCTCTTTTCTTTTGGATAAGTCTGGCCAGGGGTTTATCAATCTTATTAATTCTTTCAAAGAACCAGCTCCTAGTTTCATTGATTTGTTCTATTGTTTTTTTGGTTTATATTTCATTGATTTCTGCTTTGATCTTTATTATTTCTCTTCTCCTGCTGGGTTTAGGCTTTCTTTGTTGTTCTCTCTCGAGTTCCTTGAGGTGTAGGGTTAGGTTGTGTATTTGAGACCTTTCCTGTTTCTTGAGATAGGCTTGTATCGCTATATATTTTCCTCTCAGGACTGCCTTTGCTGTGTCCCACAGATTTTGGACCGTTGTGTTTTCATTATCATTTGTTTCCATGGTTTTTTTCAATTCTTCTTTAATTTCCTGGTTGACCCATTCATTCTTTAGAAGGATGCTGTTGAGTCTCCATGTATTTGGGCTCTTTCCAAATTGCCTCTTGTGATTGAGTTCTAGCTTCAGAGCATTGTGGTCTGAAAATATGCAGGGAATGATCCCAATGTTTTGATACCGGTTGAGACCTGATTTATGACCCAGGATGTGATCTATTCTGGAGAATGTTCCATGGGCACTAGAGAAGAACGTGTATTCTGTTGCTTTGGGATGGAATGTTCTGAATATATCTGTGATGTCCCTCTGCTCCAGTGTGTCATTTAAGACCTTTATTTCCTTGTTGATCTTTTGCTAGGATGATCTGTCCATTTCAGTGAGGGGAGTGTTAAAGTCCCCTACTATTATTGTATTGTTGTCAATGTGTTTCTTTGATTTTGTTATTAATTGGTTTATATAGTTGGCTGCTCCCATGTTAGGGGCATAGATATTTAAAATTGTTAGATCTTCTTGTTGGGCAGGCCCTTTGAGTATTATATAGTGTCCTTCCTCATCTCTTATTATAGTCTTTGGCTTAAAATCTAATTGATCTGATATAAGGATTGCTACCCCAGCTTTCTTCTGATGTCCATTAGCATGGTAAACTGTTTTCCACCCCCTCACTTTCAGTCTGGAGGTGTCTTCGGGTCTAAAATGAGTTTCTTGTAGGCAGCATATTGATGGGTTTTGTTTTTTTATCCATTCTGAAACCCTGTGTCTTTTGATTGGGGCATTTAGCCCATTTACGTTCAGGGTAACTATTGAGAGATATGAATTTAGTGCCATTATATTGCCTGTAAGGTGATTGTTACTTATATTGTCTCTGTTCCTTTCTGATCTAATACTTTTAGGGTCTCTCTTTGCTCAGAGGACCCCTTTCAATATTTCCTGTAGAGCTGGTTTGGTGTTTGCAAATTCTTTCAGTTTTGTTTGTCCTGGAAGCTTTTTATCTCTCCTTCTATTTTCAATGATAACCTAGCTGGATAAAGTATTCTTGGCTGCATGTTTTTCTCGTTTAGTGCTCTGAATATATCATGCCAGTTCTTTCTGGCCTGCCAGGTCTCTGTGGATAAGTCTGCTGCCAATCTAATATTTTTACCATTGTATGTTACATACTTCTTGTCCCAGGCTGCTTTCAGGATTTTCTCTTTGTCACTAAGACTTGTAAATTTTACTATTAGATGACGGGATGTGGACCTATTCTTATTGATTTTGAGGGGGGTTCTCTGGACCTCCTGGATTTTTATACTTGTTCCCTTTGCCATATTAGGGAAATTCTCTATGATAATTCTCTCCAATATACGTTCTGCTCCTATTTCTCTTTCTTCTTCTTCTGGAATCCCAATTATTCTAATGTTGTTTTGACTTATGGTATCACTTATCTCTCGAATTCTCCCCTCGTGGTCCAGTAGTTGTTTGTCTCTCTTTTGCTCAGCTTCTTTATTCTCTGTCATTTGGTCTTCTATATCACTAATTCTTTCTTCTGCCTCATTTATCCTAGAAGTAAGAGCCTTCATTTTTTATTGCACCTCATTAATAGCTTTTTTGATTTCAACTTGGTTAGATTTTAGCTATTTTATTCTCCAGAAAGGGCTTTTATTTCTCTGGACAGGGTTTCTCTAATATCTTCCATGCCTTTTTCGAGCCTGGCTAGAACCTTGAGAATCATCATCCTGAATTCTAGATCTGACATATTACCAATGTCTGTATTGATTAGGTCCCTAGCCTTCAGTACTGCCTCCTGTTCTTTTGTTTTTTTTCTTTTGTGGTGAGTTTTTCCACCTTGTAATTTTGTCCAGATAAGAATATATGAAGGAGCAAATGAAATAACTAAAAGGGTGGCAAAGACCCCAGGAAAATGTGCTTTAACCAAATCAGAAGAGACCCCAAATTGTTGGGGGGGGGAGGGGGTAAAAAGAAGTTCAGAAAAGAGAAAAAAATTAAAAAACAAACACAAATAAAGAAAAAATATAAAAAAAGAAAAATATATATATATTAGACTGGTGACTAGAACAGGGTCACCCACTTAATTTTGGGGTATTTTGGTCTCTTAGAAGAAACTACCTCCAAAAATTTTAAAGAATGAAAAACATATATAAGGGTAAACACAATGAAGGAATGGAATATGACTATAAAGATGAAAAAAAATTTTTTTAATTTCTAACAAAGGAGTTGATAAGATAAGTTGGTAGGGAGAATAAAGAAAAAGAAAGTGGAGAGAACTTGCTTGGGCTGGAGACTAGATCAAGCCCAGTGCTAGATTTAGGGTGTATTTTGATCTGTTAGAAGAAGTTGTGCCCCAAATTTTTTAGAAGAAAAAAACCCTATGTGTATACAAAGAATAAAGTTAGATACAATGAAGTATAAAATATGACTATAATAATAAAGGTTCAAAAAAGATTTTTTTAAGAAAGTTATTAAGATAAACTAGTTAAGAAACATTAAAAGAGGAAAGGGTAAAAGTTGAAAAAAATTAGCAGAAGAGAAAAAAATTTTTAAAAATTAATGAACTTTGCAAGACTAAAGATCATGGGGAGAAAGCCATGAATTCCATGCTTTGCTTTCACCTCTGGAATTCCGCTGTTCTCCTTGGTAAGTGAACTTGGTTTTGGTTGGATTTCTTGTTGATCTTCTGGGGGAGGGGCCTGTGTAGTGATTTTCAAGTGTCTCTGCCACAGGCGGAATTGCACCACTCTTACCAGGGGCCGGGCTAAGTAATCCTCTCAGGTTCGCTTTCGGGAGCTTTTGTTCCCTGAACGCTTTCTGTAGAGTTCTGGAGGACGAGAATGAAAATGGCGGCCTCCCAATCTCCGGCCCAGAGGAGCCGAGAGCTCGGGGCCCCGCTCCTCAGTGCGCCTTCAGAGAAAGGTGCTTAATTACTCCCATCTCCCTGGCCTCCAGCTGGGCTTGGATAAAATCGCGCCCAATCACTCCCGTCTCACTGGCCTCTGGCTGCGCTCCGAGGTCACCCAGCCTGTGACCAAGCTTCTCTGTCTCTGGCACAGAGCCCCACCTGGAGTCTCCGAACCCCGCAGATCCCTGGGCTCTCCCAGGTCAGAGTCTCCCCGGATCTTGTGGGGACCCCACGCACAGAGCACCAGCCTGTGTCACAGATTACGGTTCAAGGTAACCCCGAGTTGAGAGCTCACTCCTTGGCTCTGTCTCTGTAGCCGGCTTCCCCGCTCTAATACCTGTGAGCTCTGCGACACTCAGATACCCCGATTCCTCTCTGACCCCGTGGGATCTGAGGCCACGCTGTCCCCACGAGGTCTTCACCCCGGTTTAGCCTCTGGAGCAATGTCCCTCTGTGGAGCAGACTTTTAAAAGTCCTGATTTTGGGCTCTGTTGCTCCTCCGCTTGCCAGGAGCCGGCCCCTCCCCCCCCGCAGTCTATCTTCCCATGGCGTTGGATTCACTTCTCTGCCGGTCCTACCTTTCAGAAAGTGGTTGCTTTTCTGTATCTAGAGTTGTTGCTCTTTTTCTCTTCGATCTCCTTTTGAATTTGTAGGTGTTCAAAATGGCTTGATAAGCTATCTAGCTGATCTCCTGCTACCTGATGTCGTCTCAGCCTGCTACTTCTCCACCATCTTGACTCCTCCTCCTAGCATAGTATTTTCAAGTTTCATCCATGTTGTAGCCTGTATCAGCACTTCATTCCTTTTTATGGCTGAATAATATTCCATTATATGAATCTATGACATATTTTTTATCCATTCATCAGGTGATAGACATTTGGGTTGTTTCCATTTTTTGGCTATCATTAAAACACTGCTGTGAACAATCATTTATAAGGCTTTATGTGAACATATGTTCTCTACTCTCATGGGTATATGTCAAGAGGTGGAATTTCTGGGTCATATGGTAACCCTGTTTTTAACATTTTGAAGAACTGCAAAACTGTTTTTGCAAAGTGGTTGAGCCATTTTACAATCCTACCAATGAATAAGAGTTCTAATTCCTCCATATCCTCACTAATGCTTATAATTGCTTGTTGTTTTATGTTAGCCATGCTAGTAGGTGTGGTGTCTAATTGTTTTAATTTGTACTCCTCAAACAGCTAATGATGTTGAGCATCTTCTCAAGTGCTTATTGACCCTTTGTCTAGTCAATAAGTATTTTATAAATAAATGTAGACAATTACAGACATCTTTGAGGCAGTCTCTCAAGGACACCATCCAGAGTTATTCAGAGAGTTACAAATAGCAATGAATGATCAGCAGAGATAGAGAGCATGTTCTGGGTCAAATAATTGCATACTCAACCACCTTAGTTAATGTAGCTGAATAGATGCTTCATTCAATATTGACATTTGATTTGTAAATGATCAATGATGACCAGTGCCTCTCATTCTGATCTCAAATTCTTTTTTCTTAAGATTTATTTGACAGACAGAGAGTAAGCACAAGCAGTAGGAGCAGCACGGCCCCCATAGAGCAGGGAGTCCAACATGGGACTTGATCCCAAAACCCTGGGATTACGACCTGAGAAGGCAGATGTTAAACGACTGAGCCACCCAGGCATCTCTGATCCCAAATTCTTTCAAGCAAATGGGAAGAGAAGGTGTTATAGAGAGGGTGTTATAGAGGGGGGAAGGGTGTTATAAAGAGGGGAAAAAAATTGTCAGAGGAGATTATTGGCTTACATCATTTGGAGAACCAAGACTCAGAAGTTATCATGGTCCTAATCTATCTTAACTTACCTGTCCAAAATGCTAATAAGCAATATGTGTAGAGAATAATTTTTGAGATAATTGATTATCTATTTTAATGTTAGAATATCATATATCTCAGGGGCACCTGGGTGGCTCAGTGGGTTAAAGCCTCTGCCTTCAGCTCAGGTCATGATCCCAGAGTCCTGGGATCGAGTCCCACATCGGGTTCTCTGCTCAGCAGGAGCCTGTTTCCCCCTGTCTCTGCCTACTGTGGTCTCTGTTTGTCAAATAAATAAATAAGATCTTTAAAAAAAAAAAGAATATTATATATCTCAGATGATCATGTAAAAAATAATCCAAAAAGCTTATATACATTTAGTAAACAAAACCATGTTCTATTTATTATTTTTGTCATAAATAATGTGTTTTCCTTAGCTACACAGATCATTTTTGTCAATTTGTTAGTTTCTTAGCTGACTAAATTTTAGAAACTTCTAGGTTTTTTGGCATATTATATAATGTTATATTACATATAATAATTCATAGTAATATCTTAGGAACATTTGTATTTCTGTGGTATCAATTGCAATCCTCTTTCATTTCAGATTTTATTTATTTGAGTCCTTTTTTTTTTTCCTTGATGAATCTGGCTAAAGGTTTGTCAGTTTAATTTATCTTTTCAAAGAACCACCCTGGATCTTTTCTATTATCTTTTTTCTCTATTTCATTTGTTTCTGCTCTGATACTTGTTATTTCCTTCAGTAACTTTGGGCTTTATTTGTTCTTCTTTTTCTAGCTCTTTGAGATGTGAAGAAGTTGTTTATTTGAAACTTTCTTGATTCTTGAGATAGGTATAGCTATGAACTTCCCTCTTAGAGCTGCTTTTGCTGCATCCCATAAATTTTGGTATGTTACCTTTACATTTTCATTCATCTCAAGGTATATTTTGATTTCTTCTTTGACCTTTTAGTTGTTCCAGAGCATGTTGTTTAATCTCCACATATTTGTGAATTTTCCAGTTTTCTTTATGTAACTAATTTCTAGAGTCATACCATTGTGGTCAGAAAAGATGCTTGATATATTTCAATCCTTTTAAACTTATTAAGACTTATTTTGTGGCCTAACATTTGATCTTGGAAAATGTTCCAGTGCACTTGAAAAAAAATGTGTATTCTGCTGCTTTTGGGTAGAATGTCCCATTATTTGTCTGTCAAGTTCATCTGTTCTAACATGTTGTTTAGGGTTGATGTTTCCTTTTTAATTTTCTGTCTGGATAATCTATATATTGATCCAAGTAGGGTATTAAAGTCCCCTACATTATTATAGCACTGTCTACTTCTCCCTTTAGATTTGTTAATATTTGCTTTGCATATTTAGGTGCTTTTATGTTGGATATATGAATATTTACAACATTTATATCTTCTTGTTGGAGTCAATCCTCAATTATTATATAGTGCCCTTCTTTGTCTCTTATTACAGTCTTTGTTTTAAAGTCTATCTTGTCTAATATAAATGTAGCTACTCAGCTTTCTTTTGGTTTCCATTTGCATGAAATATCTTTTTCCATCCCTTTCTTTTCTTTTTTTTAAGATTTTATTTATTTTTTTGACAGAGAGAGAAATCACAAGTAGGCAGAGGGGAGGCAGGCAAAGAGAGAGGGGGAAGCAGACTCCCTGCTGAGCAGAGAGCTCCCTGATTTGGGGCTTGATCCCAGGACCCTGAGATCATGATCTGAGCCAAAGGCAGAGGCTTAACACACTGAACCACCCAGGCGCCCCCTATCCTTTATTTTCAATCTGTTTGTGTCCTTATATCTAAAGTGTGTCCTTGTAGACTGTGTATAAATGGGTATTTTTAAAATCCATTTAGCCACTCTATGTCTTTTGATTAGGGAATTTAGTCCATTTACATTTAAAGTTATTATCAATAGACATGTGCTTATTACCATTCTGTCAATTGTTTTTGTAGCTATTTTTTGTAGTTCCTCTCTGTTCCTTTTTTCTCTTGCTTGCTTCCTTTGTAAATTGATGACCTTCTTTATTGGTATGCTTATATTCCTTCCTTTTTATCTTTTGTGTATTTACTATAGGTTTTTGCATTATGGTTACTATGAAGTTACTATAATAACTTATAACAGTTTGAGTTAATAACAGCTTAAGTTTGAACCTGTTCTAAAGCTCAACATTTTTGCTCGCTACACATACATGCATGACTTATATTTTTGATTTCACATTTTACATCTTTTTATTTTGTGTATCCCTTAACTAATTATTTTGGTCATAGTCATTTTTATTACTTTTGTCTTATAAACTTTAGCTTTTTAAAAAATTATTTTTATTAACATAAAATGTATTATTTGCCCCAGGGGTACAGGTCTGTGAATCATCAGGCTTACACATTTCACAGCACTCATGATAGCACATGCCCTCCCCAATGTTCATAACCACCCTTTTCTACCACTCCACCCCCCAGCAAACAAGAGTCTCTTATGCTTTGTCTCCCTCTGGATCCATCTTGTTTCATTTTGACTTTAGCTTTATGAATAATTAATCCACTACCTTTACTATATGTTTACTTTTCCAGTGGAATTTCTTCTTTCATGTGTGCTCTTGTTACTAATTAGCACCTTTTCTCTTCAGCTTAAAGAAGTCCCTTTAACATTTCTTGTAAGACTAATATAGTGGTGATGAACTCTTTTCGCTTTTGTTCACCTGGAAAACTCTTTATCTCTCCTTCAATTCTGGATGATAACTTTTCTGAGTAGAATTTTATTGGTTGTAAGTTTTTTTCTTTCTTTCAGCACTTTCAATATATTGTGTCACTCAGTTTTTGCTGGACAATCTGCTGATAGTCTTATGGGGGTACCCTTATACATGGAAAGTTGTTTTTTTCTTTCTGCTCTTAATATTCCTTCCTTGTCTTTGACTTTAGACACTTCAATTATATAGATGGTCTGACTTACAATGGTTCAATTTACAGTGGTGTGAAAACAATACACATTTCTACTGAATACAATACACATTTACAATGTTGTGAATATGTACTTCAAATGTTGAATTTTGATATTTTCCCAGGCTAATGATATGCAATACAATACTCTCTCATGATGTTGGGTAGTGACAGTGAACTGTAGCTCCCAGTCAGCCATGTGACTGCAAGGATAAAAAACTGATAAACTTGCCAACATTCTGTGCCTATGCAACCATTCTGTTTTTCATTTTTGGTACAGTATTAAATAAGTTACATGAGATATTCAACATTTTATTATAAAATAGGTTTTGTGTTAGATTATTTTGCCCAACTGTAGACTAAAGTAAGTGTTCTGAGCATATACGGTAGGCTAGGTAAAACTATGATGTTTGGTAGGTTGGATATATTCTATGCATTTTTGATTTACAATATTTTCAATTTACAATGTGTTTATTGAGATGTAACCCTATCATAAGTTGAGGAAGATCTGTAATGTGTCTTAGGTCTCTTTGAGTTCATCTTTTTTTTAAGACAGAGAAAGAGAGTGCACGTGCATGAGTAGGCAGGGGGTTAGGGAGGAGGGGCAAAGGGAGAGAGAGAATCTTAGGCAGACTCCATGCCTAGCACAGAGCCTGACACGGGACTCAATCTCATGACCCTGAGGTCATGACTTGAGCCAAAATCAAGAGTTGGATGCTTAACTGAGTCACCCAGGTGCCCCTGAATTCATCTTATTTAGAACTCTCTGGGCTTCTTGGATCTGGATATCTGCCTCCTTTCCCATGTTAGGAAAGTTTTCGGCCATTATCTCTTTGAGACTCCTGCCCCTTCTTTCCCTCTTTCTGGAAACCCTATAATGCAACTGTTAGTCTGTTTAATGTTGTTGCATGTCCCGTGTTCAATGAACTATCTTCATTTTATCTTTTTTCTTTTCTTTTACTTTTTGCTGCTCTGATTGAGTTCCATCTCTCTGTCTTCAAGCTGATGGATCCTTTATTCTACTTCCCTTAGTCTGATTTTGAACCCCTGTAGTGTATTTTTTTAGTTCGGTTATTATATTCATCAGCCCTGTGACTTCTATTTGCTACCTTCTTTTATTTTTCATCTTTTTGCTGAAGTTCTCATTGTGTTCATCCATTCTTCTCCCCAACTCAGCCAGCAGCTTTATGGCCATCACTTTTAACTGTTTATCAGGTAAATTACTATAATCTTTCCAAAGACCTCAGTGGGCAGGCAAAATCTTTATCCTCACCCTCTGTCATGCTCTAGAGTATCAGTCTCTTTGTGGGGAGCTTTACATGCATCTGGTGCCTGGTGTTTGCAGTTGATGCCCAAGAGATGCCCCTTTGATTGCCTGGTTTTGGTGAACAGAGGGTTTGCACCCTTGGTTTGCACAGGATTGTAGCAATAGACACAGTTCTTGGCAAGCTACTACTTCCAAAGCATGGTACAGACAGCAGACTGAGGCATACTCCCCAGTCTTCCTGTGAAGGATGCCACATAGCTTGTCCTGGAGCTTTAAACTGAAGAGCAGGTTTCAAGTTTGGCACACATTTAGTGGCCTACACAGCTGCTCTCAAGGAATGTAGGCTGTGGATGCCATCTTTGCACTTTTCCTCTGCTTTCCTCTCGCTTGCCAGTATCTCCCAGAAACAAGTTTATACACTCATCTGAAGCCCTGAGTTTTGTGAGTGCCACCCAAAGGATACTTCCAGACCACCTGACTCTGGTGGCCAGTGGGGCTTATACTTGTGGCCCTTTGGGACTATATATATTTACATAATTTTAAAAGCTGCCATCTGAGGGTTTAGCTTCCAGTCAGCCTAAATGTAGGTGCTGAGGTCCTTTCCTTAGTACACTCACAATTCTTAGAACATTCTCAACTACTGGGAGCTATTATTATTATTATTTTTAAAGATTGTATTTATTTGTTTGACAGACAGAGATCACAAGTAGGCAGAGAGGCAGGTAGAGAGAGAGGAAGGGAAGCAGGCTCCTTGCTAAGCAGAGAGCCCGATGTGGGGCTCGATCCCAGGACCCTGGGATCATGACCTGAGCCGAAGGCAGAGGCTTTAACCCACTGAGCCACCCAGGCGCCCCAACTGGGAGCTATTATAAATATAACAGGATACACGGAAAAGCACAGAAATTTGAGAGTGACCAAGATTGGGGCAGGGAAGGAACAAAAAATTTCATCTCCTACACAAGGCCACTTCTTCAAGACTAGAAGTGGTTATTGCATTTACTGTGTAGAAACCAACATAGACAGGCAAGCTGAAGGAAGAAACAAAGGAATATATTCCAAATGACTATTTTGTTTCCTAGAAAGAAGATTTTTATTTTGTTTTCAGTATATAAATTGTATATTTTATGGTTTAGTGTTTTGTTTTCATTTTGAATTATTCCTTGTAATCTCTACACCCAATTTGATACCTTCTTATACAAACTCAAACTTATATGTGAGCTCAAACTCACAGCCCCAAGATCAAGAGCCATGTGCTCTACTGACTAAGCCAGCCAGTCACCCCTATTGAGTTAGTTATTCCTTGGAGGAAAAGGACCATAATATTTTCTGGGATTATATGTTAAAAATCATAATCCAGTCAGAACCACAGCATGGTAAAAAGGCCCAGCTGGAAAAATCTGCACCATTCACTCAGTTAATACCATTCCATTCAATCCCACTTCTGAAATTATATAGATTGATAAATTCAGGCCACATCCAGGTTTATCACCAAGTTGTGTGTCTGATCTTTTCTTATAGTTAGATTAAGGTTGTATGTTTTTAGCAGAAATAGCACAGAACTGGTATAAATGTAGAGAGTGGTATTTAAAATCAAAACCTGGGTAAGATGTGCTCACTGCTAGTAGCACACTTTGCTTTCAAACACAGACAATGGAGAAGACTACTAGAATGAGTTCTGTGTATTTTGTGGCTTTTTGCCTGAGGGAAATTCCCAGTCTGTGGAATGTGGGATAGCTATAATTTAAGTAGAAAGTTTCAGTCTTAGAGCTATAGGAATCATAAAACAAAGTGTAGAACTGACACAATGGCTGGAAGTAAAGGGAGAACCCTGAGAATAAGGGAGTCTGAAAATCTGCATAAGTATTCCATCCAGTGTGGAGAAAGGGGAAATTCCTCTTACACTGTTGGTAGGAATGCAAATTGGTGCAGCCACTTTGGAAAACAATGTGGAGATTCCTCAAAAAATTAAAAATAGAGCTACCCTATGACCTGGCAATTGCATTACTGGGTATTTATCCCAAAGATATGGATGTAGTGAAAAAAAAGGGCCATATGTACTCCAATGTTCATAGTGGCAATGTCCACAATAGCCAAACTGTGGAAAGAGCTGAGATGCCCTTCAACAGAAGAATGGGTAAAGAAGATGTGGCCCATATATACAATGGAATATTACTCAGCCATCAGGATGAATACCCAACTTTTGCATCAACAGGGACGGGACTGGAGGAGATTATGCTGACTTAAATAAGTTAAGCAGAGAAAGTCAATTATCATATGGTTCCACTTACTTGTGGAATGTAGGAATAACATGGAGGACACTGGGAGAAGGAAAGGAGAAGTGAGTTGGGGGAAATCAGAGAGGGGATACAGACCATGAGAAACTGTGGACTCAGAAACAAACTGAGGGTTTTAGAGGGGAGGGGGGTAGGGGAATGGGTGAGCCTGGTGGCGAGTATTAAGAATATTGATACATATTTCATGTAGCACTGGGTGTTGTACGTAAACAATGAATCTTGAAATGCTGCATCAAAAACTAATGATGTATTTTATGGTGACTAACATAACACAATAAAAAAAAAAATCCATCCAAGTCTTTGGATGATCCCAGGTGTACATTCATGTAATGGGAAACTCAAAATCACCCAATAGAAAACAACAGCAGAAAGAGTGTGGGTATTTAGCACATTTTAGCCACTATCCACCCAAGGGAGACAGAGTTCTGAGTCTGTATCTAGTCAAGTCATCTTCTGCCAAAAAAATTAATATTTTTCAGAGACAATATTCAGTATCCCTATAATGTCCAGTACATAATTAAAAAACTATTAACACGAAAAGAAGCAGAAAAATATGGCCTACAGACATATTGAAAAAATAATCAATAGAAACCAAACCTGACTGGACTAAATGTTGGAATTAGTAGACAAGAATTTGAAAACAGCTATTAAAATTTAGTCATGATTAATTAACTAAAGGGCAGAGTAAGCAGAGAGATGAAAATTATTTTTTTTTGAAAATTATTTTTAGAAAAAGATTCAAATCTAAATTTCTGACCTAAGAATATAATATCTAAGATTTAAAAAAATACACTAAGATATACAGCAAATTGGAAATAGCATAAGATAATTAAATGACATTTTAAAGCACTGAAATAAAATTTTAACCCATACATCTATATCTAATAATAGTACTCTCCAGAAATGAAGACCAAAAAAAGACAATTTCAAGTAAAACTGACAAAGGAAAATATAAGTGAAATGAAGGAGTCAGTTAATGGAAATTTCAATAGAAATTACTCAATCTAAATAATAGAAAGGGGGGAAATGAAGAAAATTAATAGATCATTTCTCACAATAGAACTGTGAGAAAATATCAAATGATCTAACATACATATAATTGGAGTTATGGAAGGGGAAGGAAGAGCATGAATAGAAGCAGAAAAAATATGAAAACATAACAGGTGAAAATTTCCCAAGAAAGTATGAAGTACATCATGCTATCAGGTAGGATAAATACAAAGAAAACCCCCAACTAGGTACCTCATAGCCAAATTGCTGAAAAACAGAATTAAAGGGGTGTCTGGGTGGCTCAGTGGATTAAAGCCTCTGCCTTCGGCTCAGGTCATGATCTCAGTGTCCTGGGATCGAGCCCTACATCAGGCTCTCTGCTCAGCAGGGAACCTGCTTCCCTCTCTCTCTCTTTGCCTGCCTCTCTGCCTACTTGTGATCTCTGTCTGTCAAATAAATAAATAAAATCTTTAAAAAAACAGAATTAAAGAAAAAAATCTTAAAGCAGACAGAAATAAAAAGACATGGAAAATATAACAGAACAATAATACAAGTGATAGATAATTTTTCATAACAAACTGTGGCAGGATACAAAATCAATGTACAGAAATCTGTTGCATACCTAGACACTAATAATGAAGCAGCAGAAAGTGAAATTGAGAAAACAATTCCATTTATATTTGCACCAAAAACAATAAAATATCTAGGAATAAACTTAACCAAAGAGTTGAAAGACATGTACTCCGAAAACTATAAAACACTGATGAAAGAAATTCAAGACAATACAAATGTAAAGACCATCATGTTCATGAGTTGGAAGAAACGAATATTGTTAAAATGTCTATGCTACCCAAAGCAACCTACCGATTTAATGCAATCCTTATCAAAATACCAACAGTATTTTTCACAGAAGTAAAACAAACAATCCTAAAATCTGTATGGAACCGTAAAAGACCTTGAATAGCCAAAGCAATCTTGAAAAAGAAAAACAAAACTAGAGATATCACAATTCAGATTTTAAGTTATATTTTTAAGCAGCAGTAATTAAAATAGTATAGTACTGGCATTAAAATAGACACATGAATCAATAGAACAGATTAGAAAACCCAGTAATAAACCCACAGTTATATGGTCAATTAATCTTTGACAAAAGAGGAATGAATGTACAATGGGAAAAAGACAGTCTTTTCAATAAACAGTGTTGGGAAAATTGGACAGCTAAATGCAAAGGAATGAAACTGGACCACTTTCTTTCACCATGCACAAAAACAAACTCAAAATGGATTAAAGACTAAATGCGAGATGTGAAACCATAAAAGTCCTTGAGGAGAACATAGGCAGTATCTTCTTTGATATTGGCCATTGCAACATTTTTCTAGATATGTCTTCTGAGGAAAGCAAAATAAAAGCAAATCAAACTATTGGGACTCTATCAAAATGAGGTTTCTATACAGCAGAGGAAACAACAAAGCTAAAAGGCAACCTACTGAATGAGAGAAGATATTTGCAAATGACATATGCAATAAAAGGTTAATATCCGAAATACATAAAGTATCCAAACTATATAAAGAACTTATACAACTTAATACCCCAAAACCAAATAATCCAATTTAGAAAATGGGCAGAAGACATGGACAGACATTTCTCCAATGAAGACATCCAGATGGCCAACAGATACATGAAAAGATATTCAACATCACTCATCATCAGGGAAATGCAAATCAAAACTACAATGATACATCACCTAACATCTGTCAGAATGGCTAAAAGCAAAAACACAAGAAACAATAGGTGTTGGTGAGGATGTGGAGAAAAAGGAACCCTCTTACACTGTTAATGGGAATGCAAGGTGGTGCAGCCACTCTGGAAAACAGTATGGAGTTTCCTCAAAAAATTAAAAATAGATATACTCTACAATCCAGTAATTATGCTACTGGGTATTTATCCCCAAAATACAAAAAACACTAATTCAAAGGGATATATGTACCCCCATGTTTATTGCAACATTTTTTACAATAGCCAAACTGTAGGAGCAGCCCAAGTGTCTGTCCATTGTTAGATGAATGGATAAAGATGTGACATTATATATATATATATGTGTGTGTGTGTAACACACACATATATATACATATTTATATGTATTATTCAGCAATAAAAAAGAATAAAATCTTGCCATTTGCAACAACATGGATAGAGCTCAAGAGTATAATGCTAAGTGAAATAAGTCAGTCAGAGAAAGACAAATACCATATGATTTTACTCATGTGGAATTTAAGGAACAAAGAAATAAGCAAAGGGGAAAAAGAGAGAGAGACAAATCAAGAAACAGATTTTAATTATAGAGAAAAACTGATGGTTACCAGAGGGGAGATAGGTAGGTGTTAGGGTTTAAAAAGTACACTTATGATGAAAAAATAAAAGAAAAGAAAAAGAAACTATGGAAACCAGAAGTTTCTTCCTCACTGAGTCCCATTTCTCAAAAACACAGGTCATAATATCCCATAATTATTCATTTGTTTTATCTCCCATACATACACAGTAGCTCAGAACACCAATAGCAACACCAATTAATATTAGTACAGTTAAAAATGTTTGTACTGTTCCAGTTTCCCCCACATTTTATATGTCTATGATACATAACACAACATAGTATACAATATAGATTGTTGGGCTACAAAGGCTTTACATATTGGATCTTCTTTACCTGTCTTTAATATTTGTCATTTTTTCTAATTTTATTTCCCTTTTTAATTTCTTCTTCCTTTCCAAAATTTGCACTCTTTGTACTTCTTTTTCTACTAAAGAATTATTTGATATATTTATTCACGCTTATGTTTTTGCTTTTATCTTTATTTCTAAAGTTATATTTTCTTTTGTTTTTAATTTTGTCTTGAGAATGTCACTTCATTTCTGACTTTTTCTGATTCTGATTTATGTTATATTTCTTCATGCTTTGCATCATTTTCTTTTAGCCTGTTTTGAAATATAATATTACAGTACTGATCTGATTTTTGTATGTGTTTTCCGTGATTCATTGTCTATAAGGAAATTATCTGTTTCTTATTCTTCTTTATGTTACACTAACTTTATAAGGAATTTGACTGTGATTTTTTATTATTCAATTTCATATGAATTTAATTTCCTCAAACTACAAGAAGGAGGGTTGTTGCAGATAGCTTGTCTAACTAAATAAGGCTCCTTCTTTCTCTCAAGATTTATTTATTTATTTTAGAGAGAGAGCATGGGGGGCAGGGGGAATAGCAGAGGGAAAGTTAGAAAGAGATTCCCAAGCAGACTCCACACAGAGCATGGAGCCCGACATGGGGTCCATCCCAGGACCCCCAGAAAATAACCCCAGCCAAAACCAAGAGTCAGACACTTTAACAAACTGAGTCACCCAGGTGCCCCTACATAAAGCTCTTTCTGTTGTTTTATCACATATTGTTTAAAAAATTAGAGGTTTACTTCCAAGATTTTCTGGCTCTCTCCCCCTCCCATGATTTTCTGAATCTTGCCCTTTTTAAGTCTCTATTGCCATTATTTTCAAAACATATGTTACTCTCAGCAGTTTCTCTTTCAGTGTGTGGCTCAGTATTGCAAGAAAACTCTGGTAAATTAATTTTGAGAATTGGAATAGACGATTCCAGCAGTCCTTATATCATTCTTTATCATCTACTGGATTGAGCAAAATTCTTCCCAGTCACAGCTGCTGTTCTCAAATTGATCCACTGCAATTTCCAGAAATGCCTGTTGGCTGTTCAGGTATTACGCTGTTCTTAGTTCTGTTACATGCCTCATTGCTCCCGACAGCTTTCTTCCACCAAGGCAGTGATAACACACAAACCTGCAGATACTGGTGTTTTGGGGTTTGGGAGGACATCCTATCATTTAGTTCTGTTAAAAATCCTCCCCAGATAGTTTTGCTATGTAGTTCCTTGCTCTATTTTTGTGTAAGGATTTGAGAAAATTCTGCCACCTTCCTCCCTGAATTCCTGAAATTCAAATACTGAATATACTAATTAAGGTACTGAAAGTAGTTAAATTCACTCATCTCAGTGGAGGTATCCTAACTAAAGTGCTGATAAAACTCCCTGTAGTTCTTTTTCTTTTTTTCTCTCTCTCTCTTTCTTTCATTTTGTTTGTTTGGTTGGTTGGTTTTTGGTTTTTTGGTAATTTCAAGTTCTTATTTAAATTCAAGTTAGTTAACATATATGGTAAAATTGGTTCCAGATGTAGAATTTAGTGATTCATCACTTACATAGAATACCCAGTACTCATCACAAGTGTGCTCTTTAATACCCATCACCCATTTAGCCCATCCTCTACCCACTTCCTTCCATCAGTTTTCCCTATAGTTCTTATTAATTAATGCTCCAGAGCTCTCTTGGTTCTCAATATACTTCTGACCAATATTTTTTTTTTTGAGAGAGAGAGAGTATGCAAGTTGGGGAGGAGGGAAGGGCAGAGGGAGAGGGAGAGAGAATCTTAAGCAGATGCCTAGCACAGATGCATGCCTAGCATGCAGCCTGACTTGGGACTCAATCTCACAACCCTGAGATCATGACCTGAACTGAAAGAGTTGGACACTTAACCAACTGAGCCACCCAGATGCCCCACAAATCCTTTTTATGTAACTTAGCCAGTGTTAGTTTCTTTTGTTTGAAAACAAAGTACCCAAATTGCAATAAAAATGTAAAAGTCAATAGTGAAATCTTTTTTGTTTTGTTTTATTTTTGGTGAGCTCTATGCCCAATTTGGAGCTTAAACTCAATACTCTGAGATCAAGAGTCACATGCCCTACCCACTGATCCAGTCAGGTGCCCCAAAGGTAAAACCTTTTTTTAAAAAAAGATTTTATTTATTTATTTATTTGAAAGAGGGGATGGGTGGGTAGGAACAGAGGGAGAGGGACAAGTAGATTCCACGCTGAGTGCACAGACCAAAATGGGGCTTGATTCCATGACCCTGAAATCATGACCTGAGCCAAAATCTAGTTGGACTGTTAACTGACTGAGCCACTGAGCCACTGAGCCCAATAGTGAAACTTCTAACTTCAGCTCTGACATGTAAAGAAATTGGAAGATGTCTCTGCCATTCCTTACAAGAAAAATCTGGACAAACTGAAAAATCAGTGACTTTTCTTGGATCCAACTGAAAACAGATGCCTTATTGCAAACTGAGACCATGAAATCTGGAAAAACAGGTACCAGGGAGAAAAAGCAATCAACATCTGCCTACCTAAAGCAGAAACCACTGGAGACATAAACTGGTAGGAACACTTAAATGGCAATTCTGACAAATTGCTGAAGGTCAAGTTTGGACTAGTATGAGAGTGAAAAACCCTTAGGGACTGCAGTCTTGAGGGGCTCCCACACTTTCATGGGTTATCTATTCAGGAACGCCACCAAGTGCTCATGGTAAGGATCCCACAGAAATTCATCCTTGGTTTTGGCAATGGGTGAGTGAGGGGTGGGGAAAGCAACAATTGCAAATCACACCCAGAGTCTTCTCCATAAAAAAGGCCCTCTCTCTAGGGAAAAGGTTGCTGCCAAAGCACAATTTTACAAACTTATCCCAGGAATGGAAAGGGAATTCTTCCTCTCTCCAGGCCCCTTTTGCTTTCTGTCTTAAGGAAACAAACAAACAAACAAACACCCTACTCAATAAGGGACAAGGCTTTAAAGAGATAGACTGAAAACATTATAGCCAGAGAGGAGGGAATATGTGGTAAAAGCTATTCAACTGAAGAAGGGATAGAAACACTTGTGAAGGCCAAAATTCCCAAGGCATAGGCTCACTAAAAGATTCAATTAGATGAGACTCAATTAGATGATTATAAAATGCTCCTCTTCCCACACACTCTATCACCATACCAGTAAAGTTCTAGTATAATAATTATGGATTACAGTTGAAAAAGTCTTCATAGACTGATACTTCCTCAGAAGAGAGACCAATATATAAGAACACTAGAGAAATTTGAACATTAAGCAGCACATCTCCTAGCCAGAGTAACATACAATCTCTCTCTAAAGATCTGTCTGCCTCAGTTGCAATTACCCAATACAACATAAAATTATAAGGCATGCTAAAAGGCAAGAAAAAGCACAGTCTGAAAAGACAAAGCACCCACTAGAACCAGACTCAGATAGGTCATAGATGTTTGAATTATAAGATAGGGAATTTAAAATATATGTTTGGGATGCTAACAGAAAAAGTAGACAACATGCAAGAATAGATGGGTAACATAAGCAGAAAAATGGGAACTTTCAGAAAGAATCAAAAGAAGTGATAAAAGTCAAAAAATAAAAAATCAAAAGAATAAAGTAATAGAAATGAAGAATGCATTCAGTGGACTCAACATGGCTGGGAAAAGAATCAGTGAAATTGAAGATAGGTCCATAGAAACTTTCCAAACTGAAAAGCAAAGAGTAAAAAGAATAAAAGAAACAGAACAGAACAATCTAAGAACTGAGGACAATAGCAAAAGGTCTAACATATGTATAATTTTAATACCAGAAGGAGAAGAAAGAGAAAACATAGCAAGAGAAATATTTGAAGCAATAATAACCAATAATCTTCCTAAATTAATGACAGATACTAAACAACAGATCCAGTAAGCTCATAGAACACTAAACAGTAGTGATACAAGAAACAAACAAACAAACCCATACTTAGGCATTTCATATTTTAATTTCAGAATACCAAAGAATTAGAGATCTTAAAACCTTCCTGCCACAGAACAGCTAAAACTGTTCTCTAAAATTAAAGATAGACACCTGGATTGCTCAATGGTTAGGCCTCTCTGCCTTCGGCTCAGGTCATGATCTCAGGGTCTTGGGATTGAGTCCTGAGTCCGGCTCTCTGCTCAGTGGGGAGCCTGCTTCTCCCCTCTCTCTGTCTGCCTCTCTGCTTACTTGTGATCTCTCTCTCTGTCAAATAAATAAAATCTTTAAAAAAGAGTTTTTTAAATAAAATTAAAGATAATCCACTTAATATTACTGAATGAGTTTGCAACAAAGTAATGGAAATCTACTGAAGACAGGTTTAAGCAAGGAAGACAAGATTAGAAAGATATGGGAACCCTGAAGTCATCAAATTCTTAGCCAGTTATATGAGTCATGGTATTTTAGAACTACTATGCAGAAGAGTTTGTAGGAACAGTTTTGAATAGATCAGAGATCATACTGTATAAAGATGGAACCCTGGAAGGTCTACACTTTCAGGATAAGAATGAAATTTAAAAAAATGAAAAGAAACCTGACCCTGCTGATAGTAAAATAGATGATTGGTCTCAGAATGGGCTCTGGGTAGAAGTTTAAAAAAAAAAAAAGTCTCTCGACAATATTGTGGCCCTTCACAAGAATTTGGAGCCTAAATTTATTCTAATGGAATGTTGAAATTTAAGTGGAATTGGTGTGTTGTGTTTTTAGGCCCCTGGAAAAGAAAACCCTCCCTGGAGGAACAGTCTCTTTATGCTAGCCCAAATTTCTATGATAGAATTCTAAGTATTATTTAATAATATCTTAAAAATCACAAACACAAAAAGAGGCAATCCACCAGACATGAAAGCAAATAACATACCAGAGAACCAGACCCTGACAAACTTCTTGTATTGGAATTATCAGACAAAAATATAAAATAACTATGCTTAATATGTTTGTAGAAATATCAATGAGATTGAAAAACACAGAGATTGAAATACATGAGCAATGAGAAAAAGACAACAGGAACTAATCAGAAGGATTTGAAAACTAACCATACTGAACTTCTAAAAGTGAAAATGTAATGAATAAAATTTAAAACTCAACCAGAGGATTAAAAAGCAGATTAGATGCAGCTGATTAGAATAAAATGGGGCTATAGAACTGAAAAAAATATTCAGGTTGCCAGCCCAGAGATACAAATAGTTGTAAAAGACTAAGGAGAGTTTTGTAAACATAAAATATAAAATGAGAAGGGCTAATTAGAATTCCTGGAAGAGGTAATTCAAATAAGGAAAAGCAACATGCAAAAAAAATAAATAAATAAAGGCTAAGAATTTTCTAAAATTGATGAATGACATCAGTTGTCACTTTCAGGAAGCCCAATAAGTCCCAAGCAGTAAAAAATAAAAATTAAACACACACACACACACACACACACAAAACCATGTAGACACATAGCATGAAGCTGCAGAACAACAAAGACAGGAAGAAGATCTTAAAAACAACTAGAAAGAAAAGATAGATTCTCCACAAGGAAGTTACTCTGGCAGCTAATGTCTTAATAATGATAATGGGAGCTAGAAGATAATGAAATAATATATAATTGAAATGATCTGAGAATGAAAATGAAATATACTATATAAAAAAAAAACTGAGAGGATTTACCACTAAATGACTCACATTGAGAGAACTAAAGAAAGTACTTCAAGAGGAAAGTAAATGGTTTCAGTAGGATGTTCTGAGATGCATGTCTCAAGAAGGAATGTTGAAACTTAACAGAAACAGGACACTAGTGATCCTCAGGGCCATGTACAAGGAAAACTATTTATGTCTTCCAAGCATGGTTTTAGATTTATATATATTTGGTTTTGTCAACAGGTTAAAAAGTGTCTGTCATTAAGAACTTGGAATGCTTGCCAGGCTATCTACTTAAAAAACAAAACAGTGGTTTTCTTAAATGTTGTTAGCTGGGGTGAATTTTATATTTCTGTAGTCCAAGGTACTCACTTTTGGCTAACAAGTACATTTCTGGAACAGATTGCTCTGTCTGAATCAGAAAGCAGAGAAAAGAAGCAGTCAGATCAGCAGGAAGAACAAATGTTGCAAATGGAAGAAAACACAGACAGATGGTTGAATACATGTTAGATCACACTGAACCATTGTGAAGGCAAGTAAGGACATGAATTGTTCAGAGCATGCATGTAGTGAGATGGGAAATTACTCAATATGTGCATATAGATTTCCTGCTACCCTATATAGAAGGACCAATGATATACATGTATGATGTTGTCCTGGAGGAAATGAAAAGATTTGGCATTTCCCCCTAGAACCCATCTAAAATTTCACATTTCCAGGGAAATTGCCTTCATTGGACTATTTATCCTTATGGTTGTTTTGTTTGATGGTTTCTTTGGTCCAAAGCTGGTGAATATTAGAAAAATTTGGAAAGATTTGCTTACTAAAAGGTCAGATTAGGGCGTCTGGGTGGCTCAGTGGGTTAAAGCCTCTGCCTTCGGCTCAGGTCATTATCTCAGATCCTGGGATTGAGCCCCACATCGGGCTCTCTGCTCAGCCGGGAACCTGCTTCCTCCTCTCTCTCTGCCTGCCTCTCTGCCTACTTGTGATCTCTCAAATAAATAAATAAATAAAATCTTTAAAAAAAAAAGGTCAGAATATAAGTACTCATTACTTCAATTGGTGTCAGATGGTCTCCAATTATTGTCATCTAAAATGTGAGAATTTTGCCTATAAAAGACCAAATTGTAAAGAAGGCAATAGTTTCTCCCATCATACCCTAACTTAAAAATCAACTTTTTCTTTCATCATCTTCTTCCTTCAGAAAATTTGACCTCCAGAGCCAAAATTTCTGTTCTTGGATACATTTGTGGCAGCTGGGTATTAAGAATCCAACATTATCTAACTAATTTATGCTATAGTGTTTCTAATTGGTATTTCTTCCAGGGTTGGATTTTTAAAAGAATTCTTAGTTGGAATGAAACACTGATTGGCATGCTGTGTAGCAACATGGCTAATTTCTGAACATCAACTATATCAAGGTGTCAAGTCAACTCACTAATGAAAGAACATATTTTTGGAATAACTGGCTAGCCACTTGGGAGAAATATAAAGTTAGATCCCTACCTCAGACCATAGACACACCCAGGAACAGACTCAAGATTAATTATCAGAGAGTTAAAAATGAAAGCTAAAGCTTCAGAATAAAATACAGTAGAATAATATTTTTTATTTTTTAATTTTAATTTCAGTGTAGTTAACATATAGTGTATTTTTCTTTCTTTAAAAAAAAAAGGATTTTATTTATTTATTTGAGAGAGAGAGCACAAACAGGGGGAGTGGCAGGTAGATGGAGAAGCAGACAACCCCCTGAGCAGGCAGCCCGATATGGCACTCGATCACAGGACTCTGAGATCATGACCTGAGCTAAAGGGAGATGCTTAAATGACTGAGCCACCCAGGTGCCCAACATATGGTATTATATTCTTTCAGGTGTACAATATATTGATTCAACAATACCATACATAACCCAGTGTTAACCATGACAAGTGTGCTCAGTAGAATATTTTTATTACTTTCCATACTAAGCCTTTCTTGATATGAAATGAGACTGAGTAAAATTTTTTTAAATATTGAAAATCTGACTACATAAACATGTTAAATGTTTTACACAGTGAAAGGTACCATACACAAAGTTAAGATGATAAATGAAAAATGAAGAAAGCATTTGCAACATATATCATAGGCAAATAAAGCCAGTATAGGTGGTATTTAAGAAGACAGGCTCAGGAACGAGATTGTGTGGGTTCAAATACTAGCTACACCACATTCTAGTGTTCCGACCTTAGCAAGTTACTTGACCCTTTTGGGCCTCAAGTTTCTTTGTCTATAAAATGGAGATATTAAAATCTACATTCTTGGGTTAGCTGAGAGCTATTATTATTGCCCATAATATATGAAGGATTAATTAAATCAACTTTTAAAAAGGGCAACCAATCCATTAAATGCTCAACATCAATAAAAACCTATCTACCCTCTGCTTTTTATTTTCAGCTATTTCCTGGCACAGTTTCAATATATCAGTCAAATTGTCCTATCAATATTCCTTATATTTGCTCTGCACTTTATACCACTGTTACCGCACTCTAAAATTTCTCCATCTAGTCTCTTCACATGAAAGTATTAACCATATTTTAAATCCCAACACAAATCCTGCCTTCTCTACAGTGTTCCTGATTAGTCAGCCAAAATGATTCATTCTCTCTGAATTTCTAAGGATGCCTTATAATACTAGTTTCTACATATAATCCAACCTCATTTTGTCTAGTGTAATGTATGTACATGCTTTATCTCCTATAAAAATTTGTAAATTTCACAGGCTAGCATCACGCTTTCTGTTTCTGTATCCTGGAAGTACACAGTAAGTATTCACTGTATAAATATTTCATTTTTTTGTTTGTTTTCCCCCATACCATAGATCTACTATAGGGCAATCAGTGAGAAGATATATGGAATTGTCACACCCATGATCTGTTCACCTATCCTCTCCCACAACCCATCTCCTTCCACCCCATACACATGAAGTAACAAACATTTTACAAACAGCACATAGCTCCTTTGTTTATTTACACTTAACCATAGATACATGAAACATGATCTGAACTATGTTTTTAAAGGCCACAGTGTATAGTTTGAGGGGGGATGATGGGTGGAAGAATTAAGGAAACAATTTCAGTCAGCCTGGGTGAGAGATGATGGTGATTAGGGCAGGATGGTAACAAAGGAGATCAAGAGAAGGCATCAGATTCCAGATACATTTTTAAGGTAGAAGCAGATTTGCCTAAAGACTGAAGATAGTGTGAGAGAAAGAGGTCAAGGATGATGCCAAGTTCTAGAGTATCAGCTGTATCACAGACTTCAGAGAATAAGCAGTTCAGATCAGAACAGGATGATGGAGAGGTGAGGGGCATAGGATTCCAAATGGGCTGGACACAAAATCTCATAGTTGGATATTTTGAAAATTGTATTAATAAGCATGACAGATATAGAGACGTATGTACAAAAATAATAGATACATAGAAAACAAACCAATAAACAAACCAGGCAATTATTAATCTCAGGAAAAACAATAACTATCTAAGAAAAGGCATACAAGCATAGATTTATCCAGGCTTTCCAGGAAACATTTTATACTATTAATAATGTAAATACAGACTGATTGATTCAGCAAAAAAATATGACATAACTCTACTGGAAGGATGAGGGTAGGAGAAAAAGTACACAGAACTAAATAAATTCTGATTTGCCATAACAGGAAGTCAATAGATGAAGTAGAAAATTGTCAAAACAAGAAAGAGGATTATAAGCATATTCAGAGATGGAGGTAAATACAGAGGAATTCACTAAAAGTAGTTGAAAATAGAAGTCTATAGGGTAGGGATTCCCAAATTTTAACATGAGTAAGAATCATAGTTTACTGGGTCCCATCCTCAAAGATTCTGATTCAGTAGGTTGGGGTGGGCTCCATGGATATGCATTTCTAAGAAGCTCTTAACAATGCTTCTGGTCCTAGGCCCAAATTTTGAGAACTACTATAGGAAGTGGACTAGAGAATTAGAAGGAGTTAGGAAAAGACAGCCGTTTTTCATTATAATTATTATAATTATTTTTGTACAGAGATTCTCAAACTTGGCTGCTCATTGCAATCACCTGGGGAAACTTGAAAACTAGTGATGCCTAGATCCCATTGGCAGACATTGTGATATAACTGATCTGGATACAGTCTGGTGTTGGGAGTTTTAATAGCTGTCCAGATAAATTTTTTTAAAGATTTTATTTACTTATTTACTTTAGAGAGAGAGTCGGGGGAAGGGCAAAGGGAGAGAGAGAAAATCTCAAGCAGGCTCCAGTTTGAGCCTGGAGCCCAACCTGGGGGCTTGATCTCACAACCCTGAGATCGTGACCTGAGCTGAAATCAAGAGTCTGATACTCAATTGAATGAGCTACCCAGGCACCCCTCTTTAAATAACTTTAATGCATGTCTAAGATGGAGGACTACCTTTTAAGTATAATTTTAACTATGTGCATGAATTAATTTTTAATATAAAAGCAATTATCTGCTTGGTGTGTAGGGGAATGGGAAGAATGTAAAACTAAGAGTCAGAATGTGGGATCACATTTGGTATGATCTTCTGCCATAAGTTAGCTGTGTGTTCTTGGGAAAGTCACCTAATCTTTATGGCCTTTAGTTTCCCCATATGTAAAATTAGGATGTTGGACTAGTTATTCTCAAATGTTCTTTTCAACTTCACACTTTTTAGAGTTATAGCTATAATGTTCTATGCTATAAAATCTGAAATTTTAAAAAAGTACACAGCAACAAATGTTCTCCATATGATGATGAGAGTAATTATTAGTTATGAAACTGTATCATTAATCTTTTCATTATTTTTTAAACTAATATTGTTTTTCATATATACCTATCACTTTCCCCCAGTTACCTATTTGTTATACTCAGTACAATAATCATTTCGCCCTGGAAAAGAAAAATGAAAACAGTTGAGATGAATTTATATTTGATGGCAGAGCAGTATGTCACTGTCATTTCTTCAGAACATCATTTGCTAAATTGCATTCAAGAAAATAGCAAAATAGTCCATCTTTTGCTTATTGTGAGTTATTTTCTCAATAGTAGTGATGAGCAGATCCTGATTCTTCTACAGGCTGTATACCTTTTCCTACAAGCAGCACCGACTTCTAAGTTATCTTTGTTCCTCAGGTACCTGGCTGGCTTAGTCATCGGAGTAGGCAAATCTGGATTTCAGAGGCGTAAGTTCAAACTCCATGTTGGGAGTAGAGCTTATTAAAAAAAAATAGATATCTTCTCCAGGCTAATTTTAAGGAGGCAATGTGTGGTCATAAATACAGGCAAAATAAAGTAATTGATTAGAGTGATGGCTAAGCTCTCTAGTGACTCCTTACCCTGATTGTCCTAGAGGCTTAATATATAATTGCTGTCAAAAGTCAGTCAAGAATACTAACAAAGGGAAATTTGGAAAATGAGGTTTGATGCAGGTAATCCAATCTATTGGATTGACTTGATAATGCATTATATAGAGAGAACTTCCAATGTCTTCATAATGAGGTTTTCTTTAGAATAATTTAAAATCAGTTTTTATTCCTTGAGTCAGTAAGTCAGTAGAGGTAGCTGTTATTATGTGTAGAGAGGGGAACCTGGTCTGATAAAAAAAATCAGTTGCCCATTATTACAGATGGATTATGGAGAGTAAGTTGTTTATAATAGGAAATATATTCATGTGTTTATGTGTTTGCCCATGACTTTGACCTCCTGCCTTTTGAGGAACTTTTTTGCCCAGATGGAAATCAGAAGCTATAGTGATGTAGTGCTGAAACAAAAGGTGAATCCTAAAGTGAAATGAGGTCAGAGCCATGTGCCATGATTTTGCAGGTAGTTAAAAATGAACTGAGAAGTCACCATCTGGTGGGAGGCATCTTAGGGAAGCAGCCACCTTCTGTTGGACATAAATAGAATAAAAGCTTGTTGAGCTATTTATTCTTAGATGGTTGTGATCATGTTTTGCTCTTCTGCTGAAATGTACCCATCTTACAATCTCACACTTGTAGGATGGATGCTTTTAGCTAACCCTGGGCTAGTTAATCAATTAATTCTTTCTGGGAAGTTTTAGGAAACAGTACCCTCTCTGAACACCTAAGTTTACCTTGCCTCTCCAGATAAAATCTGAATGTGTTATCAGATATTAGACCTTTCTTTCCCATCCTTCTAGAAACACTAATCAAGAAATTTCAGGTGAGATAAGAGAGTAGCTCAGCACCAAGAAGAAAAACTGGGAGGCTAGTGGGATCTTGTACCTCTCTGGCAATCACAGCATCTGTGTGTAAGGGCTAGAAAATACACACCTACTTTTACAAAGCAGCTTATATGCAAATGGAGATTTCAGCTCTGTTTTCTTACAGAAAAATATTGAATATCATTCAAAATCATTTGAAAGAGTTTTATAAATAATATAAAAAAGAAGTAATCTGTACAATAAACAAAAATGCTAACTCATATTTGTAGAGTGTTTCATAAGTGTTTCCATAAAAACGATCTTATGCCTCAGTAACAACACTGTGAGGTAGGTAAAGTAAGTAAAAGCCCTATTTTACACAAAGAAACTGAAATTCAAAGAGATTAAATGGAGCGCTAGCATGGTATATAACTAGTTCGGAAGAAAGAAAGGTGAAAGTGTTTGCTTTGAAGTGACCAAATAACAATTACCATTTATTGAACACTTACTATGTTCAATCATTTTAAGGATATTATTGCATTATTAAAAATATTATTATTTTTTAAAGCCCAAAGATGAGTATCTACTAACAAAAGAAAAATGAAAAACTGACTTGCTAAAAAAACTTAATTCAGCAAAAGGTTTAGGCAGATGATGATGATGATGATGGTAACTATCATTTGCTGAACACCTAGTATTTGCCAGACACTGTTCTAATCTTAATCTACCCAACGAGACAGATGTAATTTTTCTCATTTATACGTGAAAAAATATAAGGCATAGAGAGATTGACTTGTCTATGATTACACAGTTGGTTATATGATGGAACATTCTAGTATATGTTATGGGATGCCAGATATCTGTTTAATAGAATTTTTCACTCTTTAAATGATTCTTTAACTATCACGAAACCTCACCTATTATAGAGCTAACAAGATAACTGGTATTTTAAACAAATTACTTGTTTCCCACCACTCTTTTTAAGCTTTTCAATGTGAACTGTTTTTCTCCTATCCTTGGATTAAAGCTCAGGCAGGCCCCATATATTTTCTGACAACCCTTAAGTAAAGTCCTATAATCATGTTAGGTCACAAATACAGTCCAAGTACATTATTATAAATGGCCAGATTAACATAAAAAAAATCTTTCCACCTCTCCCAACAAGGGCTTGTTACAGGCTGGACATAAACAAGTGGGGAGTGAGAGAAGTCCTCCTTTTTTTCCCTGCTCCTCTTTCCCTAGTGTATTAACAATGGTTTCTGATTTTCTGTGTCCAACAGAGTTGGATGTGGGATGGGAAGGGGGAGAAGATATAGAAGATATGAAAAGAATGAGAAAGAGCATATATGACTAATACTGTTGTGACGTAGCTTTGTGTTCTCTGGGCCTGAAGATGTGTAACTGACTTTTTTTTCCCATGGGACATTTTTATTGGCTATTTGGAAATCTCTGACCCTGTTAAAGGCCTCTCAACTTTAGTGCTCTTGATCTGGGTGAATGGATTTTATTCTGACAGTGAATTACTCTCTCCCTCCTAGAACCCCACAGAACATCTCCACTCCCTTCTTCTGAGGTCCTTATTACCCTTCCAAGTAGCAATATTGAATAGAATCTAGTACAGATGCAGTGCTGGCTAAGGCAATTGCTTTTAAAGCTAGCGTTAACATTCACTCCTCATCCCGTTTCCCTTTTGCAATGTCACTTTCACTTTTCCACTCCTCCCGTGAAAAAAATGGGGTCTATCTTTCTTCCTTTTGAAACTGGGATGATCCTAATAAAATGAAGCAAAAGTTATGTTGTATGACTTCCAGGCCTAGAATTTAAGAGAACTTACAGTTTCCATTTTTACACTTTTGAAGTCTGAGTCATCATGTAAATTAGTCCAATTACTCTGCTGGAGAGAGAGTCTCTGCCAGACCCCAGGTAATCCAGTCATGCCAGCTGAGGCACCAGATATAGGAGTGAAGACATTTTAGATTCTCTAGCAACACACAGGGGAAACACTCCAGCCAACACAAGAGAGACAAGCCACCCCGAGTCTTGTCCAAGTTGCAGAATTATAAGCAAATATATTACTGCTTCTTCTTTTTAAGCTCCTATATTTTGGGCTGGTGTTTGCATTTGGTTTTGTTTTAGCAGTAATAAATAACTGATACAAAGGTTATCTGGTTTACAGTAAGTACTCATGTATTCCTTAACCCAGCATACTCTGGTAGAAGGGATAGCACTCCTTCATTCTCCTGTTAAAGCTATTGAGGAACCCACCTTGCAGATTTCCCAAGCAGAGTCAAACAGCAATCTAGTAAAGTTAAACATGTACGTAACATATTGCCCCCAGAGACTCCACTTCTAGCCCAAGAGAAATGAAGACATGTTCACACAAAGATCTATATGCAAATTCTTAAAACAGCTTTATTTATAATTGCCAAAGACTGGAGAACAACCCCAAAATAATCAACTTGTGATGAGGAAAATTCATCAATAAAACTACTGATATATGCAATAACACAAATGAATCTCAAAAGCAATATGATAATTGAAAGATGGCAGATACAAAAAGCTACATTCTATATGATCCTATTTATATGATATTCTCTAAAAGAAAAAACTATATGGACAAAAATCTACAAAGGAGCACTTTTGGGGGGTAATGATGTTGTGTATTTATATGATTACACATTTGTCAGAGCTAATAGAACTGTAAAAGAAAGGTGTGTTTTACTGTATGTATATCTCAATAAAGTGAATTAGCAAATAAAAATAGATTAAATAAAACTACTTGTGCCCTTCAATAATGCGAAACATGTATCAAGCTAGCCAAAGGGTCCCATTGAGGCCCCTTTCATTGGACTTAAGTATCAGGTCCCCTACTCCAATCCCTTTGTATGGTAAAAGTTGGTAATTACAGCACAACATAGCTATCTCTAAATTAATCACTGTTAAAAATCTTTCAATCTTCCAAACTCTAAACCTTTTATACTTTTTCTTTTAATTTGAGAACAAGGTGCTTTTTAAATTTTATTTTATTTTTCCATTTTATTTTATTTCTTTTCAGTGTTCCAGCATTCATTGTGTATGTACCACACCCAGTGCTCCATGCAATACATGCCCGCCACAATACCCACCACCAGGCTCACCCAACCTCCCACCCAACCCCCCTCCCAAACCTCACCTTACTTTTAATATGGGTGAGTCATCTAACATATTCTCAGCTATTTCCTTTGAAAATCTGCATCTAGATTACCATACCCTTTGGAATGTGGCCTCTATTGTATCTTGGTGTCTCCAGTAAAAGTTTTCATCAATTACTCTTTCACATATATTTATATACATTATTGTAAAGTAAGACTATTGAGAAAAAAATTTTTCATGTCAATTGCTAGGAAATACTTATTTACCTACATATTTACCATTTAAAATGTTTTTCATTCTTTTCATTCTTTCCTAAAGATCTGAGCTTCTATCTGGGAACTTATCATTTTCCATCTACCCGAAGAACTTGCTTTTGTGTTTCTCATAGCTCAGGTTTGTTAGCAATGAATTCTCTTGGTTTTTGTTTTTGTTTTTAATCTGAAAATATGCTTATTCTGCCTTCATTATTGAAAGATATGTTTGGTTGACTATAGAATTCTGGTTTCTGTTTTTTCTTTTAGCAGTTTCAAGATATTGTTCTTCTGTTGTCTAACCTCCTTATTACTTACAAGGTTGTTTAAATTGTTTTAATTCATCTGAACATTTGAATTGTTCCTCTTTACACCATGAGTCATTTTCTCAGCCCTCTTCCTCAAGATTTTCTATTCACCTTGGGTTTCACTATGATATGACTGGGTGCAGCTTTTCTATAGACTTACCCTGATTGGGGCTTTCTGAGATTCTTGAAGCTATAAATTTCTTTCTTTTACCAAATTGAGAACATTTAAGCCGTTATTTCTTCAAATATCTTGTTTTCTCCATTTTTCTCTCTTCTCTTCTTCTGGGATTCCAATTATACAGTGTTATACCTTTTGATACTGTAAATTTTTTTCAACTTTTTCTTTCTGTTCTTTAATTTGTATAATTTCTATTGACTTTGAGTTCATTAATTCTTTCTTCTGTCATATGCATTCTGTGCTCATCCCAATCAGTGGATATTTTTGTCATATATTGTGTTTTTCAGTTCTAGAATTTTTATTTTTTATAGTTTCTATTTCCCTACAGCAATTTCTTATCTCTTCATATGTTGTGAGCATATTTTTCTTTGTATCCTTAAGCATAGCTATAACAGTTGTTTTTAAATCTGTGTCTGATACTTCCAACATCTGTGTTTTCTTAGAAGTCAACCTCTGATAATTATCTTTTCTCTTTAAACTTTTCATGTTTTCTGTTTCTTCATCAAGCAATTATGGATTATATTTTAGACATTGTGAGTGATATGTTGTAGAGACTCTAGATTCTGTTAGAGTTCTTTGAAAAGTGTCCATTGTTTTAATACACACTTAAAATAGAGGGACTCAAGCTACCAACTCTCCAGCTTAAATCTCAGTACTGTTCTTTAGTTTTAGTTGGCCTGTTTGAGTCTGCCCCATATAGGCATGATTCAGGGGTCAGCTAGAAATTTGGGAAGAGTTTACACATATAATTTGGAACCCTCCCCCTTTCTAGAACTCTCCTTTCTTTGATTTCCTCCTTCGATTTCTAGTGGCTATAGTTGTCCTAAACTCTGTCCTATGGTTCTTCAGCCAGTAAGACTATTGAATTTTTAGCCTCCCCATTTGGTGCACTGAGGTATGTCCTCAGTCCAAAAGCTTCAAAAATGAGAAGCTTACCCCGTGCTGTTCTCTTCATCCAGTTATTAACTCTACTCCACTATCTGCCTGCTTTGGGTCATTATCTAATTCCTCAGAGAGTTTATTTCAATATTTGGTCAGGAGTTTAGAGCTGTTATCTATAAGAGATTTGATTTAATAGGTACTACTCAGCCATACCAGAGCTGGAAAGAGTCATTAATATAATGTGCCAAATATAAATTCAAATTTTAGAGACCCCACCAGAATATCCATATATATAAAATCTCTGTACAAAAAATGTTTGAGGGAGGTATTTTAAAAAATAAAATAAAAAATAATTTATTTATTTTATAATAAATATAAATTTAAAATAAATAAATACAATTTATTTATTTTACTTTAAAATAATAAATTTATTTTAAAAAATAAAAAGATGTGGCTCCAAGAAGTTAAAGAGACTTGTTTTATTAGGCAGGAAGAAACAGAATTTAACTCAGTGGTTCTAAATAATAGACTACCTACAAAGAAATGGGCAAAGTTAGGGAAACCAAAAAAGATGCTGAAGCGCCCAGAAGTTAGCAGCAAAGGAAAGCTGTTGCTCTTCTAACACTGAAGGAGCAATGGGAGGAAAAAGTGTGACCAGAGTCTCAGGAACGCTGAAGTCATGTAGGAGGAACTGTCAGGCATAACTTGTAGTTACAGAGGAATACTGCCACCACTGACAATGCTTTCCTGAGGCATGGAAGAGGCAAGGAAGAAAACCTAACCTCTCTCCCCTCATCCTGTCTACCCTCCTTTCAGGTCCTCCCATTGACTGAATTCAACACTAAGCCAACTGGTAAGAGAGTACAGGAAATAGATATCACAGGAGCCAGCCTCCAGGAGGGACACAGAGCAGAAAAGCATGGATGGACTTGGCAAACCAAAAATAACCAGCACGTTGCCTAAGATAGGGTTGCCCAATTTAACAAATAGAAATACAGAATGCCCTGTCAAATTTGAATTTCAGGTTTTTTAAAAGTAATTTTTTAGTGTTTGTCCCATGTAATAGGATATACTTACGATTAAAAATTTATTCATTGTTCACTTAAAATTCAAATTTAACTTACTATCCTGTCTTTTATGCGGCAACTTAGTCTAGACCAGTAAGAAAAAGTTACTTTGAGTCCAAGCTTAAGATCCAACCCCAGTAGTCTTCTATTACCCTACAGTTCTTTTTAAAATATATTTCCTATGCCTACCATGTACGAGTGCATCTCCTTCACTAGAGTGGAAGTTCCTTGTGGGGAAAGGCCATGTCTTATTTATCTGTATATCTTATTAATTTTTTAAAAGATTTTATTTATTTATTTGACAGAGAGAGACCCAGCGAAAGAAAGAACACAAGCAGGGGGAGTGGGAGAGGGAGAAGCAGGCTCCTGCTAAGCAGGGAGCCCAATGAGGGACTCGATCCCAGGACTCTGGAATCATGACCTGAGCCGAAGGCAGACACTTACAACTGAGCTACCCAGGCATCCCTATCTTATTATTTTTCATCTCTCCCACCCTCGCTCCCAGAATTTTGCAATGTTTTGTACGTAATAGGTGCTTCATACATTTTTGTTGAGCACGTTGAGCCTTTTATCAATATATTATTGAATATGCTTTTTCATTGTATATTTATTTAAGATAAATTCCTGCTAAAGTCATATATTGACTTAGATGAATGCCTTATGTCAGGTCAATTGCCATACATATTTAGACCCCATTTTCTGCCTTTATTTTTCAAATTTAAAAAAAAGTTGTTTTTACTTTTGTTTTTAGATAGAGAGGAGAGTGGGATAGGGGTTGAAGGAGAGGGAAAGATAGAGTCCTTTTTTTTTTAAGATTTTATTTATTTATTTGACACAGAGAGAGAGACCACAAGTAGGCAGAGAGACAGGCAGAGAGAGAGGAAGGGAAGCAGGCTCCCTGCTGAGCAGAGAGCCCGATGTGGGGCTCGATCCCACAACCCTAGGATCATGACCTGGCCAAAGGCAGCGGCTTTAACCCACTAAGCCACCCAGGTGCCCCAGAAAAAATAGTCTTAAGCAGGCTCCATGCCCAGCACAGCATGGGTGGGGGCCAATAAGGGTGCTCAGTCTCACAACCCTGAGATCATAACCTGAGCTAAAATCAAGAGTCCTTGGCTTAACCAGCTGAGCCACTCAGGTGCCCCTCTGCCTTTACTTTTCTTTTCATCCTTTCCTCTTAGAATTCCATAGTAAGCACATAATAAAACTATTATCCAAGCATCTTGACACTCAGGTTTCATGAGATTTCTCTGAATTGAGTGACTAATTGGGTCAACACAGCCTAAACCAAGAAACAAAACAAAACAAACCTTTTAAAATATATTTTGATCTTTATCAAAGTTTTAGGGGGAGAAACCCTGTTCTACTATACAAGAGTGAAGAAGACTCCCAAATCTCAGTGAGGTAAGACTACATTCCTGAGAATAAAAATTTATTTTCTCACTGATTTTAAAAATTCTGTTGTTTATTCTGTAATTCTGGAGCAAGTTATCAACAGATTAAGTTTTTTTTTAGGATGATTTGCAGGATTCCCATATTTTTTTTTAAAGATTATTTATTTATTTATTTGAGAGAGAGAGACAGAGTGAGACGGCATGAGAGGGGAGGTCAGAGGGAGAAGCAGACTCCCCATGGAGCTGGGAGCCTGATGTGGGACTCAATTCCAGGACTCCGGGATCATGACCTGAGCTGAAGGCAGTTGCTTAACCAACTGAGCCACCCAGGCGCATTCCCATATTTATTACTAATGAGCTTTTTCTCATTAATAACACACACAAATTTGATGCACAATAATTTTTGAGTGGGTAATGGTTGTCAGTTACTTTATTTTACCTCTTTACAAAAATCAAAAATTCTCTCGGGGCACCTGAGCACCTGACTGATTGAATTGGTCAAACATGGGACTCTTGATCTTGGGGGCCCTGAGTTCAAGCCCCACATTGGACCTAGAGATTACTTAAAACAAAATCTCTCTAATGGGATGAGTTTTGCAATAATATTGAAAATCAGCAAGCTTCATATACGAAAAATATGGAAAGAGCCCTGTCGCCTTCAGAAATCCAAAAATTATGTACTTAGGTATTCAATCTCTATCTGTATTGAGTGAACAAATATTTTTTTAAATGGGACTAAAATTAACACTGTATATAATTCAGGCCATCATGTGCTAGCTAAATCATTGGTGTCAGAAGTGATTCTGTAGTCTGTTCTTTAAAATATGAGCAGATCGGAGCGCCTGGGTGGCTCAGTGGGTTAAAGCCTCTGCCTTCGGCTCAGGTCATGATCCCAGGGTCCTGGGATCCAGCCCCACATTGGGCTCTCTGCTCAGCAGGGAAGTCTGCTTCCTCCTCTTTGTCTGCCTGCTTCTCTGCCTACTTGTGATCTCCATCTGTCAAATAAATAAATAAAATCTTTAAAAAAAATAAAAAAAATAAAATAAAATATGAGCAGATCTGTCTGAATAATATGTGATAATTAAAACTTCTCAGGCTGTAATAAAATTCTAATCCAAGTCTCAGTGATAGAAAACCTTGAGTTTGGGTCTATTATTCCATAGGTTTCCACATGACCTTTTCCAGTCATACAAATACCTAACTTTTTTGCATATATACTAAGCACTAAGTGCTTTACAGTCATCATTTAATTTGCTCTTCAAGAGAGTATTATTATTATAATATATAATATATAATTATTATATTTATATATAAATATATTTTATATATAATTTATTTATATTATATATAGATAAATTTTTATATATATGAATATATAAACATTTATAAGGTAAGTATTATATATTATATGGTCACTACTATTCCACAGATGAGGACACTGAGGCATAGAGGGGTTATGCAACCTGCCTAGGATCACATAGCTAGTAAATGTCAGAAGTAATGATCAAATCTAAGTCTAGGGGTGCCTGGGTGGCTCAGTTGTTAAGAGTCAGCCTTTGGCTCAGGTCATGATCCCAGGGTCCTGGGATTGAGCCCTGCATCAGGCTCCCTGCTCAGCGGGAAGCCTGATTCTCCCTCTCCCACTCCCCCTGCTTGTGTTCTCTCTTTCACTATGTCCCTCTCTGTCAAAAAATAAATAAAATCTTTAAAAAACAAATCTAAGTCTATGAGACTACTAAGCAAATATTCCTTTTTTTCAAATGTTTTTAACCTTTACACTTCTGATTTCTTAATTTCTTTGATCTTATACATAACAGTAAAAAAAGAAAAATTACATATGCTCAACTAGACAAACATATTATGAACCTATTGCGTATATTGTAAAACATGCAAAGTTTGAAATTCTAAGAGAATAAGGAAGCACAAATAGAAACAGAAGCACCAGTAGTTTTATCACATACCTCATGGATCATCTTGTACCTGCCCTGTGTGCTGAATGTCCATGTTCAAGAATGTTGTTCTAAATTAGATTCTTTAGAAAATGTTTGATTTTTTTAAATGAAAATATTCTTCAAAGCTCTTATCAAATTTAGATTTACTATGTTCGAATTCACAATTTCCTAGAGAAGGCCATTTCAACATGATTTAGCAGGAATAGGAAGATACAGTATGGAGTGAGAATAGTGGCTGAAAGAGAGAACTGGAGAAGATAAAAGGGATGGAAGAACATTCATAGGCATTCAGATATTACCTAAGTGATCTGTGTTTATATGTAAAATCAGGCTAATTAACATTTTGAAACATAACAGGTTAGAGTCCTTTTTATAGTAAGAACAGTAATTATGAATATAAGCATATTATATATGTACCTATAGCCATATAAAAAGTAGAAAGTAAACCACACTATGACCAAAAACAGCCATTCCTTAAAATTGAAAATATTATTAGAAATAACAGGTAGGGGTGCCTGGGTGGTTTAGTGGGTTAAAGCCTCTGCCTTCTGCTCAGCTCATGATCTCAGAGTCCTGGGATCAAGCCCCACATCGGGCTCTCTGCTCAGCAGGGAGCCTGCTTCCTCCTCTCTCTGTCTGTCTCTGCCTGCCTCTCTGTCTACTTGTGATCTGTCTGTCAAATAAAATAAAAATAAAAATCTTAAAAAAAAAAGGAATAATGCAGGTATATAAGTGTTACCCCCAAATCAACCAATACTGAATCTACAATTTACTGTGGATTAATTATATATTACTAGAAAGTGGGTGTGGGTGTGGAAATGGTACCTCTAACCACCTTGGGATCTTGAAATTCTCTTCAGCCTTTCTATGCAGACTTTTCCTTTTTAGTCATCCTTAAACTCCAGATTCCTATGTTCTGAGGTTCCTTTCCAACTTGAAACCAGAAAATTCAAAGAAATATTTGACATCTTTCTGCAGGGGAGGTATGTTCCCGTAAACATTACCATTATGCATATGTACAAGCAGACTTTATGAGAATTAACTAGGAAATTCCCAAGTCATACCAGGTATAAGGGGGGAAAAAAGACATACTAGAGCTAAATTTCCTAAGAAATACTAGTTGATATAATCATCTATCTCATTAACTAAAAATCTCACCTTCAGTGCCTAACTTCCAGCTTATGACAAGGAATAAGCTACAGAATATCTTTTCTTCAAAGCTGTATTTCCTGTTCTTATTATATGCTTTATTCTTCATAAATAAAAAGAAATTTTTAAACACCACTTTTAAAGTCCTAAGAGATGCAACTTACTATTTCTCCTCTAAATTTGCAGATTCTATTGCTATAAAATGCCCTTTCTTTGGCATTCTTTGAAATAAACGAGACTTTGGGAAAAGTAATTGTTATCATAGTTTTATTCTTTAACCAAATGTTATCTCTTGTGCTAAAGAAGTAGCCATGCATTGACATTCCCAGAACATCACAATAAACATTGGTTTGATCATGAAACTGGGCATTGAAAACCACCTTGATTTTAGTAAGTTTCATTTAATTGGACCCATTGCAAGGATTCCAGGCAAAACTGCCTACTATAAAGCTGTATTTAGAGACGACATATACAGCAGAGACATTGCCTCTGCTTTTCCCAGTGTTACAAACTACATGACAAATTTTGTAATGCCTACTCCTGGGAAGAAAACTCTGTGCCAAGGAAACTAATTGCTTTAATTCTTCAAATCAATGAGGTAAAATCTATTAAATTACTGTTAATTAATATACACACAGAATATTTCACAATTTTTTAAAGCTTGTTCTGTTTCTTTAATACTCTTGCACATTCATATAACATTACATTTGCAACACAAACACCAAAATATGTCATTTATAACATAAGCATGAATGAGATATATAATTTATCTTGTATATAGTTTATCATAATAGGTATAATGCTGCATATACTTATTTACTCATTTTTATTTATACTCTCTTTCCACAAAGAATTTAGATTATTACATAAAAATTTTAGTATGTACAATATAAAGACTGAGGGCCAACAATGGTAGATACTAACAAAGCTGTGTTTTGCCATGGGTGATTTTATTTGAAAGTTTCTACCATATTGCTTAAAAAAAAAAAAAAGCAACCTCAATGTACTAAGGAACAGAATGTTAATAGGTAATTTAGTCACAATCTACATTAGGTATTAGATATACAATGAAGATGTGGCTTAGCACAATATATTTTTATATTTTTCAGATTGACACATTATTAGCTACTTAGAAGATTAGTCTTAATATCAGCTGGAAATATTAATTGCTACAGGGGCAACTGGGTGGCTCAGTCCGTTAACATCTGACTCTTGATTTTGACTCAGGCGGTGATCTCAAGGTCGTAAGATGGAACCTTGCGTTGGGCCCTGTGCTGCGCTGGTCGCGGAGCCTGCTTAAAATTTTCTCTCTCCCCCTCCCTCCTTCATGCTCTCTTTCTCTCTCTCATAAACAAACAAACAAATAAATAAAAACATTCATTGCTATATATTTAATTGTGTGAAACAGCATCATGGAGCCAAGTGGAGACTCTATGGAAAATTTAACTCCTTCCACCCCATGCATAATTTTCACCATCCCTTACCCTCCCCAAAGAAATATTCAATCCTAGTAAAAACATTTATTTAAACCTTGCTTTAGCACCTTCTTTCAGCTAAGCCCAAGCCCTTCCTATGCAGAAATTTTAGAGCCACCACTAGCAATCTGCAAAATCATAGGTTTAAATATGATGGCCTCAGTTCAAATCACCATTTGCCACCAGATCTGTTTTCAAAGAGCAATGAAAAAAAGGAAAGCACTTCAAAGTTAAAAAAAAAAAAAAATCTGGGGGCGCCTGGGTGGCTCAGTGGGTTAAGCTTCTGCCTTCAGCTCAGGTCATGGTCCTGGGATCAAGCTCCGCATTGGGCTCTCTGCTCAGCAGGGAGCCTGCTTCCTCCTCACCCTCTGCCTGCCTCTCTGCCTACTTGTGATCTCTCTCTCTCTGCCTGCCTCTCTGCCTACTTGTGATCTCTGTCTGTCAAACAAATAAATAAAATCTTTAAAAAATAAATAAATAAAATAATTGAAATAGACAAATATAAATCTAAGTAAAGAAAGACATGAAATTAATGTAGATATAAAATCACCACTAAAATAGATCTAATATTGTGTTTTGGTGTTTTTAAGTAGCAGCCTGTGTTTATGGTTTGAGTTGTCTCAGGTTTTGAAATTGTTATGTATGTAAACACTTTTGTTGGAATTCCCCCAGTTTCTCTACTTGAATCATATTTCTTTTTTTCTTCTGAATCTAGAATAATATTTATTAAGATCATGAGTACCATGTCTTATTTATAAACTTAGTGGGGGTGCTATTATTTATTCATTATGATTCTGTTATATAATGTGAAATATACATTACATGCACCTATAATCCTAAAACCATATGTATGTATATATACATTTTTAATCTAGTTTAACAATTATCCATATATCCATATGTTCCATATTTCTTCTAATTCTACCTGTTCTTCTGAGTGATTTTTAATATTGTCATAATTTAACTACACCTAAATGCTGCTGACTACCAAATGTGGTTGTTTAACAGAAACATCCAATTCTCACACAATCTCATGCAACTATCTCCTAAAACTTCCTCTAGATATGACATAGATTTCCTCAATCTCAACTTGTCCTAAATTAAACTTATGGTATCTTTCTTAAACCTATGCCTCCTCTTCTAATTATTTAAATATTGGTACCCAATCCACCTGATTACCCATGTTAGAAAGTTTGAATCTTTCCTACTCCTCACTCTCCCTACATTCAATCAATGATCAAGTTTTGTCAATCTCCTAAACATTTTTTTAATTCTTATCTTCCTCCTACTACTAAGCACCAGTCCTCTCCTAACTAGCCTCTCTGACATCAACTTTGTCCCTCTACAAATGTTTCCTACACTCCTGCCAGAGTTCTGGAATGCTACCAGTGTGTTCTAAAATGCAACCTTGTCCTATCACCGATCTATTTAAAACCCTCAGTGGCTCCCCCAAAGATTTGTGCATTACTTCCCAAAGTGTATTTCTCAGAACTCTAGTCCCAAAAGGTGATATTTTATAAGTTTTTCATGTCAGAAAACTGTATATTATGTCCCTGGAGAGTCACTCTGTATATTAGCATATTTAAGCTTCTCACAGACTCTATGTTAAAGAAGAGTTTTCAATCCAATGTTTTCCAAACCACTTTCCCCACAGAATTCTCCCTAGGAACAAAATATTTCATCTTCTAGGGAAACTCCTTAAAATGTCACATGAGGCCTTGCATGATCTGGAGTCTGCCTGACTCTTTGGCCATCATTATCCCCCCATTCCCCACACACACCCTTCTCTGTTCTCCAGTACCATTGAAGGATTGTTTCTTGGCCTTTGGCCCTCGCTCAAGCTGTTTCTTCTTCTTCCATCCTTCTTTAAGACTTGTTTCGAAGTCTTAAAGAAGGCTTTGCCTAACCCCTTCTGTGTACTTCCATAGCCCCCCATGCTTGCCTCTTTTATTACACTTACCACATTGTTACGGAATTCAACTACTTGTGAATCTCTCTCCCCTATTAGACTGTCAACCTCTTGAAGGTGGTGATTATGTTTTTATTTGTCTTTGTATCCCTAGCATAAGCACAATACTTGGCATTGAGTAAGACTGAACTGAAATAAATAATGCCTGGCCCACCTAGCAGGTACCCATTAATAAATCCCATGAATATTACTTGAATCAGAAACAGATTTCCCTCAACCATAAAGCCCTTGTTTGAAGGTCTATGAACATAAAAACAATTCTTTCAATAAGGACTTTTATCTGATGCATCTAATAAATTCCTTATAATCACCACTGTACCTTCACAGACATCATCGGTGCTCCTTTTACTGTCCTCCAGCACATATAATATTGTTGTTCTATAAATCTGAAGAGTTGTGGCCTTTCACTGAATTTCTTTTTTTTTTTTTTTAAAGATTTTATTTATTTATTTGTCAGAGAGAGTGAGCACAGGCAGACAGAGTGGCAGGCAGAGGCAGAGGGAGAAGCAGGCTCCCTGCTGAGCAAGGAGCCCGATGTGGGACTCGATCCCAGGATGGGGGGATCATGACCTGAGCCGCCTAACCAACTGAGCCACCCAGGCGTCCCTCACTGAATTTCTTTATGAGCTAAATCTTTCAGATACACAGAACTGAGTAGGCAAAGGAAAGATGTGGTTTAGGAACCCCTGTATTGGTTCAGGAAAGGATATAGTGAGTAAATTAATGCTGACACAGTGCCCTCTGTCAAAATAGCATGCTGGTTTTCTCGGGAAAATGATCACAAACAGCGTATGTGCCAGTTGGAGAAGTGCAGAGCACTCTAGATGGCTGTGTTACATCTGACATTTTTAAATAGCCCGACTTTCAGAATACAGAAGTGGAAAATCTTCTTCTGGGAGATAATCTAAAGTTGTTGCTTTTAAGATCCCAGGAGGCCTGGCTGGTTAACAATGACTACTACTTCATTATAAGGCATATCAACCTCTTAAAACTGGAGGCTAGATGGGTGTTTACTAAAAAACCATGCTTCTTTTTCTTATAATTCTGTTCCCTTTTACTTATACATTACTTAATATTTCTATTATACTTCTGCAAAATAATTAAACTGCTACTTACCTATGACTTGATGAGAAAGTGTATAGTTAGATCTTTTAACATTTCTGGATAAGCCAGCCTTTAATTTTGCAGGGGCGCCTGGATGGTTCAGTGGGTTAAAGCCTCTGCCTTGGGCTCAGGTTGTGATCTCAGGGTTCTGGAATCGAGTCCTGCATCAGGGTCTCTGCTCAGCAGGGAGCCTGCTTCCCCTCTCTCTCTGCCTGCCTCTTTGCCTACTTGGGATCTCTTTCTCTGTGTCAAATAAATAAATAAAATCTTTAAAAAAATAAATATCTCTTGCAATCTTTAATGGATTCTGACTATCATGAAGTAAGGTAGTTCCCACTTATTTGCTTATTTTGCTTTCCAAGGTTTAGTCATGTGCAGTCAACTGCAGTCCAAAAGCAGATGAACCTCACACATCCAGACATATTCTCATTGATTGTCAGAAGGTCCCTAGTAGCATAATGCTACATCACAATGCCTACGTCGTTCACCTCACTTCATTTCCTCATGTAGGCACTTTATCACCTCACATCATCACAAGAAGAAGGGTGAGTACAGTACAATAAGATATTTTGACTGGGAGACCAAATTCACATAACATTTATTACAGTATATTTTATAATTGTTCTATTTTATTTTGAGTCATTGTTAATCTCTTACTGTGCCTAACTTATAAATTAAATTATCATATGTATGTATAGGAAAAATCATAGTATATAGACAGTTTGGTACTATTTGTGGTTTCAGGCATCCACTGGGGGGGGTGTTGAAAGACATTTCTCGTGGATAAGGGGGGGCTTCTGTAAAAGTATCTTCTGGAAAGGGGACCTCAGTTACTCCACCCAACTGTGCAGGGAGAGTCTATCTCTGGTCCAGTGGCATATGATTTCTGAAAGAATCTCACTACATAGCAATCACAAGTGCTGAATTTTTTTTTAAAGATTTTATTTATTTATTTGACAGAGAGAGAGATCACAAGTAGGCTGAGAAGCAGGCAGAGAGAGGGGGAAGCAGGCTCCCTGCTGAGCAGAGAGCCAGATGTGGGGCTCGATCCCAGGACCCTGAGACCATGACCTGAGCCGAAGGCAGAGGCTTAAACCACTGAGCCACCCAGGTGCCCCCACAAGTGCTGAATTTTATCATGGCATTATTTAAAGAGTGGGGAATAGACTGCTATACGCTCTGATAAAGACACTTGGAGATAATTCTAACCCTTCAAATTCCAAAAATATGGGAGAACGATGAAAAATTGAACAGCCCTGGCTCTGGCCCCCTTAGACATAAGAACACTCACAGGATTATAAAAGGAGCCTCATCTTGACCACCTGGCCATGGGTTGTAGCTGTGACCTGGATGCTCTTTCCTAGACCTAGAAATTAGCAAGGATTTATTAAGAAAAAAAATCTGTTTTTTCTAGATGAAGCAGCAGAGAGAAAGCATAATAGACAACAGAAGGCAAGAAATGGCCATTTCCTTCTTTTACTCTCTTTTTCAATTCTTCCTCTTTTGTCTTTAATTTAAATGGGACCCTGAGGACACTACCAACACCCTCACATTGTACTCACAGTCCCTTTTACATGCAATTCATCTCTTTACTTGGTTATTTTGCTACCCCCACCAATTCCACACCAAAAATATTTATATTCCTAATATAATAATGGAAATATTCCTATTTATAGGTTTCAAAATGGAAGGTGTATATAGTGTAATGTAAAATGTACATAAGTGTATAGTTGCACCTTTTTGTTTGGGGTCTTCTTTTTCTCTATACCATATTATTATCCTATATCATTTTGTAAACTGTTATAATTCCCCTTTTCTTTTTTTAGTCATTATCATTTTCAGTGACTTTCCTATCCCTAGAATTTCTGGGACTCATTTCCGTTCCAAGCTGTTAGGTTTTTTCCGAAATGAAGTCCTGCTGCATCTTCCCTGGCATACATGTCTAAACTCGTATTTACTTTATGTTACTTCTCAGCCCTCACTCACATTGACAGTGCCTCCCAATTTAGGTCACCAAATGGACTTCATTATCGTGTTCTTTGCCTTCTTAGAGTCTAGATAAAGAATAAAATGTCCAATAGAATAAACATGACCTTATTCTGACTCCTGTGGCACTCAGCCAGGCATCTTGACACAACAGGCTCATCTTACTCTTTGTCTGCCAAAAGTATTGCCCAAATCACTTGAAGCAAGATTTTATAGGATATATATAATTTGATATCAAAAACTGTTTCAGGGCCCAACGAAGCAGCAACCTATATTCCCTTCTTTTATTTAGCTATTTTAGGAGGAAAAAATTATTTAGTAGAGTTGACATAATCCACTTTTTACAAAAGAAAGCGTGGCTTAAGATTCTAATTCACCTATTGTTTATACATTTTTTTCCCAGTGTTTGATGTCAGACCTGCAGGATCTTGCTTTTGGCTTTTTGCCTTGCTTTGCTTGATTTCTTAATGGGCTTTGAAGGTGTATATCTAACAACTGGACTTGGGGCAATGTGTTATTGTGGAAACCCATTAGATTAGCAGCTAAAAGATCTGAGTTCTAATCCTGGCTCTGCTATTACTATGCACAGTCTTAGTTAAGTTAATCAAATGTCAAGACTTGAATCTTTTTTATTTGTACAATGAAAGGGTTAAATTTCAATTTATTAAGTCCCTCCATATTCTGAATCTCTGACTTTGTGTGTGTGTGTATTTAAGAATTCCTTCCTTTGGACTGCTCCTGGAAGAAAACTGAACAGAGGCTGACACTGCAACTTGCCTTACAAGCTTTTGAAAGGCTCATCTGGCAAAAGCATCTGCAGATCTCTGTCTTCTCCCTCATTTAGTTTTAAATTTCATCTAAAGAGTTGTCACCATGTGGGACAGCCAAGGAATAAGAGGTATAATCTTTGGAAGGCCCTGATTAACTAGCATACATATTTTCCCTACTCACTGTGTCCCTCTATTAGGTATGAATTTCTTCAACTACTGAGGCAACTCTTTGGAGTTTGAAGGTGTGAAGGGCAAAATAATAAAAATATCTTGCCTATGTAAAGAACAGTAGACTTTACAAAGGACTTTGATGTCTATCTCAATGAAGCAAGCAACAAGGAACCATGGGAATAAGTGGTCACTGACAAATGCCACTTGAAGGAGAATAATAAGCTTAATAGCTACTGCATGCAAATAAGCCTATTGAATGAATAAATTTTGGATGATTCTTGCATCCCCATTTGGTATTCTCTCTACTCTTTTTCTTTTACTCTCCCTTCTACCCACTTACCAGCCCTATAAAGTGCCCAGTATCTTTTTTTTTTTTAAGATTTTATTTATTCATTTGACAGACAGAGATCACAAGTAGGCAGAGAGGCAGGCAGAGAGGGAGAGGGGGAAGCAGGCAGAGAGCCCAATGCGGGGCTAGATCCCAGGACCTTGGGATCATGACCCGAGCTGAAGGCAGAGGTTTAACCCACTGAGCCACCCAGGCACCCCAAAGTGCCCAGTATCTTCACCCTGCCACTGAACTTTCTAGAACACCCCACCACAGAATTCTGCCCAGAATTACACTATATATATATATTAAATATGAAATATGTTTAAAACGCATATTGAATACAGATTTCATTTTTATTAAAACACATATTTTGATGTCATAAAACAAACTGAGGGGGGTGGGGGGGAGGGGGGTTGGGAGAGGGTGGTGGGGTTACATTATATGTTTAAATAAAAAAATAAATTTAATAAAAAAAAAAAACAAAAAAACCCACATATTTTGTTGGCTAATTGAATTTAAATTTTTTAAAAACCACATATTTAAATACATAATAGGGGCATCTGGCTGGTTCAGTCAGTGGAGCATGTGACAGTTGCACTGGGGGTTATGAGTTTGAGCCCCACGTTGGTGCAGAAATTACTTAAAAATGGAATCTTAAAAACAGTAAGAATGGTAAAAAAAACAAGTATCAACTATATGCAGTCTACACAAGATGTGCTTTAAATACAGACAAATGGATTTAAAGTAAAAAAGATGAAAAAAAGATACCCCATGCAAACAGTAAACACAAGAAAGCAGGAGTACAGACTTCAAGGAAAGGAGTATCATGAGGAGACAAAAAGGGATACTTCATCATGATCAAGAATCATTAGGAAAATATGACAATTATGAATATATATGTAGTGTGATAGTGAATTCTCAGTGGAAACTCCATTTTAGGGAAAGAGAAGTATGAATTTTGAGTAGAGAGCTAGCCTTTTCTGCCACAGTAGATTACTTACCCTCTCTGTAAAATAAGGTAATACTTTATAGGGTGGTGATGAGAATTAATTGACTGCCTCTTGGGGCGCCTGGGTGGCTCAGTGGGTTAAAGCCTCTGCCTTAGGCTCAGGTCATGATCCCAGGGTCCTGGTATAGAGTCCTGCAGGGAGCCTGCTTTCCTTTCACTCTCTGCCTGCCTCTCCATCTACTTGTGATCTCTGTCAAATAAATAAATAAAATCTTTAAAAAAAAATGACTGCCTCTAGTAAGCATTTAATCATGTGGTTGATGTTGATGCTACTGTTACTTTCCTCTTGTGGCAGACTGTACAAGGATTCACTGAAGAAATATTCACTGAGGAAAGGCTCAGGTAAAACAGGCCCTCTTCACAGGGAAAGGAATCCCTGAAGGAGCGGAAGCGAACAGAATCCACCCCTCCCCCCAAGTGTTATTATAGGATCAGAGATGTGACAGTGGGATCCAAGAGAGGAAAAAAATGTTACAGATGGTTGTAGTTGAGGGAGGTGGGTAAAAGAGAATTTGGATCTGGAGAGAGATTAGAGAGAGAATTTGTATAATGAAAAGATTGTTTACTTTGTGCTGTGAAATAATGCCTTCTCCTCCATTTGTCATGAAAACATCCATAAAATCTATGTTACTCACCAGATTGGTTAGGATAAAATTCAGCAGAGTAATAGAAACTCCAGAGAGCAATGTCATAAACAAGACAGATGTTTCTTTCTCACATAAAAGGAGACAAGAGATGGTTCAGGGCTGGTATAATAGCTCTACACCATACCAAGATCCCTTCAGTTTTCTGTTGTTTTGCCTTAGGTACAGCTCTTGACCTCTTGATCCAATAACATGAACTCTGGAGCACCAGTCACAACAACTATATTCCAAGCAGCAGTATCAAAAAAAGGAAAGAATGGATATTCACTCTTTCTCTTTCAAGATTTTCTAGAAATACCACACGATACTTCCTCTTAAAACTCAGTGGTCAAGAAATCATCCCATAGCCACTCCTAGTAGAGATTTAGGTTAGGAAGGACCTGTTAGCTGAAAGGTCTGTTAGCTGGACCAACAAAATGCCCAGATAAAATTCAGAGTTCTCTTACTGAAGAAGGGAATTTATCAATGCTTATAGATTGTATTGATAGGTAGGCTATTTGCATATGTTTACGTGTGGAAAAAAAAGACATGCATGAGAGGTGGGTCTCTCGAGCCCAAAATAAAAGGCTATCAATGGGAGCCAGTTTCATAAGAGTCAGGTCATTAAAAAAGTTGTTTTCCTTCTTTTTTTATTCAATTTTTATTTCAGTTCTAAGCTAACAATTATTCCATTTAAGTTTGTATCTTACTCTTAGCTCTCCAATTAGATTTGGTTTCACTGAAGCTTTGGTAGGCCTATAGGTCCAGTGTAGGGCATCAAGAAACAAACTATATCCAGGCAGTATTGTAGTGCATCAATAAACTTTTTATATGGTAGTGGGTTAGATCAAGTACAACCCTTCACCCAGCCTAATGTTATAGAGATGTGCCTTTCTCAAGCTATTTGATCTGATTCCTCATGAGCTGCCTCCATTACTGAACTTGGACATTTGTGAAGTATGAGAAAGGCAGTACGGACATGCAACCAGTCATTTGTACCCCTAGCACTGTTTGTTTCATAGTTTAATGGTAAGCTAAAGTGAAAGTAGTTTAAACTGAGTCATCATCTCATCATTCTTTGAACTTGGATTGGATTTTAGGCTCAGGTTCTGAAGAAAAAGATATGATCAGACCAAAAAGAAAAGCTGATGATGCTTCAGCTCTGTTCAACACTCCTATTTAAGGTTATCATTCAGTGTCATTCGTCCTTTCATTCAACAAATATTCACTGAGCACTGACGATGTACTAGGTACTGTGCTCAGTGCTAGGAGGATAGCAAAGAACAAGTTCTCAAAGGTCATACCAGAAATGCCTTTCCTGAAAATTCCATCCAAAGTAGTTTCCCTCAACCACCCTGTATTCTCTCCCTCTGCCTTTTGTTTTATTCATATCAACTTTCAGCAACCTATTTGTCACTTTTTCTTTTTAGTCTTAATGCTATGTTCCATGAGGGCAAGAATATCCCGTCTGTTCCCTTCACCATTGTATCCCCAGTGTCTAGCACAGTGTGTTACATAAACCATTAAATATTTGACTAACATAATGGATCCTTAATTTATATTGATGGTTTTCTGATCAGGGTTCAGAATTCAAAATAAATAAATTCCTCAAAAAAAAAAAAAAGCTTTGAGAAAAATCTCTTTAATAATTAAATCATTTAGGGGCGCCTGGGTGGCTCAGCGGGTTAAAGCCTCTGCCTTAGGCTCAGGTCATGATCCCAGGGTCTTTGGATCCAGCCTGGCTTTGGGCTCTGCTCAGCGGGGAGTCTGTTTACCCCTCTCCCTCTGCCGGGCTCGCTGCATACTTGTGATCTCTGTCTATCAAATAAATAAAATCTTTAAAAAAATAATTGAATCATTTAGTTAGTGAATCAGGTCATCATTTTCCACAGTGACTCTAATAACTAGTATGTGCTTTATATAAAACAAGTTGATTGTCCTAATCTGCCAATATAATTCTTATTTTTGTTTGCCAAATACTATTAGATTTGATTTACCAGCAGGTGTCGCTCCAGAGTAAAGCTGAACACATTGCTATTACCCACCCTCTCTTATTCAAACCCTCCACCCAAGACTTTCCTTAATTCGTTATAGATTAATTGGTAAGAGGTTATCGATGAGAAAAGTCTTCCATATTTTTCTTTCTAATAAATTCTTCACACTCTTACGTGGCATTTAGATAATTCTTTTTTTTTTTTTCAATTTAAGATTTTGTTTATTTATTTGACAGAGAGCACAAATAGGCAGAGCGGCAGGCAGAGGGAGAGGGAGAAGCAGGCTCTCTATTAAGCAGGGAGCACAATTCGGGGCTTGATCCCAGCACCCTGGGATCATGACTCCAGCTGAAGGCAGCCGCTTTAATTGACTGAGCCACCCAGGCGCCCCTAGATAATTCTTGTTGCAGGAGAATCCTTAGACAAACTCAGATGTGCCATACAAAAAATTCTAAGAGTTAAAAGTAAAAACTTTCATGTTGCATTCCAGCAAAATTTAGAACTGAAGAGAGGTGAAATGTAAAAGCAAGACCAAAGGAAAGGAGAGAGAAAATTGTTGTCTCAACTCATTTAGAGATCTGACAAACTTGAATTAAGTGACTGGCAGTCTAGGTTATCAAATTAAAAAGTTCTCCAAAAACAATTTCACTAAGACTTCCCTATTACATCAGATGGTCAGAATACGCAATTTCACACATATTCACTATTATATTAGCTGCTTTATAGAAGTGTGATTGTAAAGTTTTATATGTATGCATATGAGAAGTATCGTATTTGAGACTTTATGAAGCACTCTAATATATGTTAGCTTATTTCATATTTGATCTTCACATCAATCCTGTCAAGCATGGCAAATTTTTTTATGATCATATTAAAGCTGACTCAGAGAGATTAGGTGACTTAAGTGAGGTAATTAGCTACTAAGTTGCACAACAGGAAATAGAACACAAAACTTTGACAACTGCAATGCTCATTTTTCCTATATCATATTAACCTTTCCTTTTATGCATCTAAGATTTCTTCTATTGTATTTAAATTGCAGTCACAGATTCAGCTTTTACATTTTGGAAAGAAATTTTACAGATACATAATTAGTATACTAGTTAAAAAAATATGCATTCAGATTTAAGGAAAAACAAAATCTCTCTATTCCCCCCTCAAAAAGTCTCTCAGACTCTGCTTAGAATTTCCATAACAGCCATTCTTCCAGGCTGAAGGTCAGTTATACCAACAAATTTTGGGGGGAAAAAAGTAACTTAAACTATTTTCACCCAATATTTTAGCAAGAATTAGTTTATTCCATTATCAACATTAATTACTTAGCAAAAGCCTAGAAAAATAAGGCAGAAGACTTGGCAATTTTGTTGGAGAGACTAGAACATGGTCATTAGAAGACTCTGGAAAGAAACAAGACACCAAAGAGTATATATGGGATGATTCCACTTTTGGAAAATTCAAGAATAGGCAAAGTTAGTCCATGGTGAGAGATATCAGAGAAGAATTTACCTTTGGAAGATTATCTCTAGGAGAAAGCATAAGGGAGCCTTCTGAGCTCAGAATATTCTGATGATTTTTACACAGCTTATCAGAAGTCACAGAACAATATATTTAAGTGTGTGTATTTCCCTATATGTAAGTTACATCTTATTTATTTATTTATTTATTTTTACTTTATTTAAGCTTTATTTAAACATATGATGTAACCCCACCACCCTCACCCAACCCCTCTTCCCCCCACCCCCCTCAGTTTGTTTTATGACATTAAGAGTCTCTTTTGGTTTTTCTTATTTATTTTTTAAATGTGTGATACTTTTTTTTAAAGGATTTTATTTATTTATTTGACAGAGAGAGATCACAAGTAGGCAGAGAGGCAGGCAGAGAGAGGAGGAAGCAGAATCCCCGCTGAACAGAGAGCCCGATGTGGGGCTTGATCCCAGGACTCCGGGATCATGACCTGAGCCTAAGGCAGAGGCCCAACCCACTGAGCCACCCAGGCGCCCCACATCTTGTTTTAAAATATAAGTTTTTTAAAAAGCAAAAGTTCTGAAGTTGGACAGATCTGATCAACCAATGGTCTGCCATTTATTAGTTTTAAGATCCTACATGTTACTTAACTTCTTTGAGCCACAGAAACCTCATCTGGAAAATTGGGTAATCATAATAGCTACCTTATGGGTTGTTGCTTGGATTAAGAGAGCTGGCACACTTAGTGTTCAATTAATTTAGCAGTCAAGATTATCATTGTTCTTTTTTTTTTTTTAAGATTTTATTTATTTATCTCACAGACAGAGATCCAAGTAAGCAGAGAGGCAGGGGGAAGCAGGCTCCCCGCTGAGCAGAGAGCCCGATGTGGGGCTCGATCCCAGGACCCTGGGATCATGACCTGAGCTGAAGGCAGAGGCTTTAACCCACTGAGCCACCCAGGCACCCCAAGATTATCATTGTTCTTATTACTAATATAAATAGGAGACAAAAGAGAGGAGCCGCATTCCACACATAAGACTAGATTAAGTGGACTATCACAGAAGGACAACCCTGAAAGCCTGTAGACAGAATTATGCATGTTGCCTAAAACTTGAGAGATAGTGCCAGAATAATCTGGTAAATTTAGGCTCTTAAAGCCAGATTACCTGAGTTTGAATCTAGACTCTACCACTTCCTAGGTGTGTGACGCTGGCCAAATTCCTTCGCCTCTATATGAAAAATGGGGATATTATTATCTACTTTATACAGTTTTTGCAAAGGAAAGATATTTGGAGAGAGGGGAAAGGATATTAACTTTGTTTTAGAACTAGTAATCTAAATACCTGTAGAATATTTACCAATAAGATAAAATGACACCAGTAAGTCTTTCGTCTTGGCTGGGTCATTCTCAACATTTATGTCTCTGTTTAAAAATCATATACTAAGATGGGGCACCTGACTGGCTCAGCTGGTGGAGCATATGACTCCTGATCTCAGGGTTGTGAGTTTGAGCCCCATGTTGGGTGTAGAGATTACTTAAAAATAAAATCTTAAAAATAAATAAGCAATAAATAAATAAATATCATATACTAAGAAAAGTCTTCCTAACTATTCTATCTAAAGTAGCATTTAAGTTTCCTAGAGTTGCCATTAAAAATGAACACAAATTGGGTGACTTAAAACAACAGAAATTTGGGGAGGTAGGTGGAGGGATGGGGTAATTGGGTGATGGGCATTGGGGAGGCCATGTGAGCACTGGGTGTTATATGCAACTGATGAATTACTGAACTCTACATCTGAAATGAGTGATGTACTATAGGTTGGCTAATTTAAATTGAAAGAAAAAAAAAAACGGAAATTTATTCTCACAGTTCTGAAGTCTAGAAATCTGAAATCAAGGCCCTTGTTCTCTCCCAGGGCTCTAGGGAAGAATCTTTCCTTGCTTCTTCTAGCTTCTAGTGGTTGCTGGCAATTTTTGATGTTCTTTGACCTATAGATCACCACTCCAATCTATCTCCTTTATATGGTTTGCTTCCATTTATCTGTGTCTTCATTTTCTCTTTCATAAAGACAGGAAACATTGGCTTAGGATCCACCCTAATCCAATATGATTTCATCTTTGCTAATCATATCTGCAAAGACCCTATTTCCAATAAAATCACACTTTGAGATTCTGGGTGGACATGAACTTTTGAGGAACACATTTAATCTAATACAAGTAACTTTTACTAATAAGACAACAATAAAGTAGCCCAACACACAATAACCATCCTTTACTAAAAACTTTCTTTATAGCATAATTTGATTTTTTCAGTTCTTTATTATCTGCCTCTACCAACTAGATTCTAAGCTTCATGAAGGTGGGAATCAAGGTAGTGCCTGGCATTCAGTTGAGGTTCAAAAACATTAGAGAGAAATTAATTAGTTGATTTTGACTGGGAGAAATAAGGAAAGACAATTCAGTATAAAATAAAAAGTTCTTAGCTATTGTCCTAGGAACTTTACCATTTTCAAGTCATATTTTTACCGTGATTGATAGATAACCAAAATAAATCAGTTGAATACTAAAAAGGTAAGCTGATCAGCCAAGTCTTCCAGCCACAACATGGGGGATTTAAATGACATCCTGAGTCCTGGGATTTATAAGCATTGCCTCAGAGGTCATGGCGATATTGGGAGAGGAAATTAGACAGGGAACAAACAGCCTCTACCTCCCATTTGCACCCTTGCTTCAACCATTTTCATTTATTTTATGTAGTTTTGTTTGGTAAAAAAATAGCTTTTTTTTTTTAAGTGTAAAAATCACTGATCTATAGGGAAGCAAACAGTTCATCAGATTGGGTTTTCCTCTTATTTTGTATGAGTATATATTCTGTTTATTATTATTATTATTTATATTTAAAACAATTTTAATTAACATAATGTATTATTTGTTTCAGGGAGTAGATATTCTCTTACAGTAAAAATAATTAATTGCTATTTGGTATTGCCTTCTTGATAATGAGAGCTAATGTATATCTTTACACTTTACTTTGGAAAGTTTAGTTGAGTTTTAAGAGTAAAGCAATCTTTTGATTTTTTTTTTTTAACCACTTTCAATCCACACCACAGATATGTAAATTCACTCTGGTCTTTGAATCCCAACCACTTACATAGTGTTGTATAGCTAAAAGAGCATGAGTTTAGGAATCAGAATTAAACTGGGTTTGAAATTATCTTAGTTATTTCCTATGTGTGATCCTAGGCAAGTCATTTCTTTTAGTTTTTCTATCTGCAAAATAGGGTTAATGATACCTACTTTGCAGGATTATTATGAAAATTATAGAAACAAATTATGTAAAAGCACCTTGCACATAGCAGGTACCAAATAAATGTTAGTTTCTTTCCCTCAAATAGTATATTCAGAACTTTTTAAAAGGACTTGTCATTACTCTTTTCCTAATTTCAACTTTCTCATGTTGAAAAAAGTTGGTATTCTATTTATTACTCAATAAAGTTAAAATTTTGCTTATATTTTTCTTCCTATATATGTCTAATTAAAAGTTATCTTAAATCAGTAAGTGGTTAAAGGTCTTTTTAAAAACATAATTCAAAGAGATTAAATAATAGATGATTTATAGCTCAAAGAATATACATTATCTATCTTGATTTACACATGACTTTTTGAAACTGGCATAAATACCATGAGTGGCATAATGCCCTATAAACAGATGGATGTGAATGCTCAGGTGCCAAAAATCCAGCCTGGCTACAGTTCATGTAGAATGTTAAAATGGTGACAATTCTTGTAATTGGTCATCTGTTCCTAGTAATAACTAAGTCTATCAGAAATAGAAAACAAATTCTGAAATACAGAATGTTCATTCAAACTTGAGCAGGAATTTATAAATATTTCATATTCAAATATTTTTTAATATTTTAAGCTCTATCAATGCACATCTGATGTAGACAATCTTCATTTCATGGTTGTAACTGAAAAAATACCAACATAAGGGGTGCCTGGCTGGCTCAGTCTGTAGAGCGTGTGACTCGATCTTGAGGTCATGAATTTGAACCCCATATCGGGTATAGAGATTTCTTAAAAAAAATATATCAATTTAAGTTGTTGTTTATAAATAGTCTGGCTTTTCTAGTTTCTCCTTTCTAGTTCAAATTTAGCAGAGTAATTATTGAAATCAACAGGCAGAGATCCCTAAATTATATAGTAATTATATTTGCAAAGATATAACAACGAGGATGTTCATTTTAATGGTATTTATAATAGAGAAAAACCGGAAAATACTTCAGTGATCAACAACAGAAGACTGATTAAATAAATTGTTCTACCTATATAATGGCTAAATTATGCTATATCCATGCTACACTATGCAGCTACTAATACTATGTGGTAGAAAATATTTAAATGGGAAATAATCATCATCCTTTACCATGAAAATGCATAACAGAAATAATTATACAAATTAATGTTTCAATCAATGATAAACTAAATAGATTTGGGAACTCTTTATTCTACTTTATTCTGTATTCAGAATCTATTTCTCATCACCTTCTCTACTATTGCTTTGGTCCAAGTCATTATCTCCATTAACCTGGACTATTAGTATCCTGATTGGCCTCCTGGCTTCTGCTTCTTGACCTGCTCAGTCAGACCTAAACAAAGTAAGTCATGTCCCCTCTCTGCTCTAAATCTTCCAATGGCTTATTATCTCAGTTAGAGTAAAAGTCAAAATTACCGAAATAACTTGCAAAGACTATGTCATTGAAAGCTGTACCTTTCTCCACAAGACTCTCTACTCTCACCTCATGGCCTCTCTTAGCTTGTCTCCTACTGCGCTACCACTCGCTCACTCCTTTCCAGTCTTACTGGACTTCTTGCTGGACCTTGAATACCCTAGGACTTGGCATTTACAGTTTTCTATTGCCTGGAATGTTCTTCCCCCAGATCATTAATGGCTCATAGTATTTCTTTCTCCACATTTCCATTTAGTCAACTTTTCAGAGAGGATATCCTTTATTCTATTTATTATTGTAAGACTCCCCCTGCCCTGAACTCCCCATGTTCCTTCACTGCTTTCTCTTTCTTCCTAGGACTAACCACATCTAACATAACAAAATTTTGCTTATGTATTAGTGTCTATGGCCGGCCTCACTCTCTTCCAGAGTTGATTCCATGAAGCAGTTTGCTGCCTGAGTTGTGCTGAGGTAGCTCCATCTGGCACATAGTAGATTGTTCGAGACAGGGTAATATGAGAAGACATTTCATTCAGTGATCCAGTTTCTCAAGGCCAAGAGTAAGTTGTAAAATTCAAGAGAGCAATTTGGGATGCTTGAAACTTAAGTTCTGTATTTAGAGAGCCATCATTATTATTATTTTTTTTTTACAAAGAACTGTCATAATGAGAATTAATCTGTTTATCAATCTCATCCACTAATTAGAAGTCTACAAATAAATCAAGTTAGGGCACCTGGGTGAGTCAGCAAGCTAAGTATCTGCCTTTGGCTCAGGTCATGATCCCAGGGTCCCAGAATCAAGTCCCGAATCAGTATCCTTTCTCAGAGGAGAGCCTGCTTCTCCCTCTGCTTGCTTCTCCCCTTGCTTGTGCCCTCTCTCTGTCTCTCTTTCTCTCTGACAAATAACTATATAAATACATAAACAAATAAAATCTTTAAAAAATAATAAAAATAATTTAAAAAATCAAGTGAGTTTGGCTTTCTTAACCGTTGCAAAATTTTTAAGGAGAGAAGGGCTAGTAAATCTGTTGTAACAGATTAAGTTGAAAGGTTCTTGGTCAAATTCCAGTTTCCACATTATAAGAATATGTAAACTACAAAAACTTGATTAAGCACATTGCGATTTACCTGCTGTACTTTTTAGGTTCTATAGTTATAAGCTTGTCTGACAAATGTGAAATGTGTGTGTGTGTGTGTTTTTGCCCCCTAGTTATTTGTCTAGTGATTATTAATAATCAGGCCAATGAAGCAGTTATTTGGCATAACACTAGGGTTCCTTTGTTAAAGTGTAACTTTTTATTAATGAGGTCAAAAGAATATCCTACTGAAGACCTAAGACCCCCCTATTAAAATTGCATCCTCTTGGGGTGCCTGGGTGGCTCAGTGGCCTAAGCCTCTGCCTTCGGCTCAGGTCATGATCCCAGGGTCCTGGGATGGAGCCCCGAAACGGGCTCTCTGCTCAGCAGGGAGCCTGCTTCCCCCTCTCTCTCTGCCTGCCTCTCTGCCTGCTTGTGATCCCTCTGTCAAATAAATAAATAAAATCTTTTAAAAAATTGCATCCTCTTATTCAATCTGAAAAATAACTTCTCTTAGTCTGAATTTATATCTGTTGTTTAGAAAAATAACAAAGATTATGATTTAACTAATACTGATTCCTGAATTTTTAACATAGTTGTACATTTCAATTTGGACTATGGTAAAATAAGCTAATGACAACTTTTACAGTTATATCATCAAATAACTTTCCAAATAAAACCTTAAAAAATATAAGGATTCTTAAGAGTTCTTGAAGAAGACAGGATTAGAAGTTGTGTTTGTTGCTGTAGACTTCTAGGATTTTCATTATATATCCTGCACTGATACAGAGGGCCAGTTTCATGAGCATGCAACCTGTGCAGGGGTGTAGGCCTCTTGTGTTTGGTTGTATAATCAGACTAACTAACTAACTACTTGATACTCTTTTTAAAGTAAGGATTGCTTGGCTTTGAGAAGATCATATATATATATATATATAAACAAGTAAATTTCCATGGAGAATGTGTGTAGGTAGAATAAAGGCAGAGTGAGGAGAAACATGGCAGCAAAAGTTCTGGGAAACTGGAAGTCAGTATGAATTGCTCAATCTGTTTCCACTACCTATGGTTCTAAACTTAAAATTTCACATGAACCTCCAGCTCTACCCAGAGCTAATGGGTCAATGTTGTCCTTGGTCAGGAAAAATTGAAAAGCACAGTGTCTATAGATCACATTATTCTGCATCAGGTTAATTGGCTAATAATCCTTTTTCAACTTCCTATAGTATTTCTAGTTAAAGTAGTTGGATTCCTGGGCCTTGATAACCTGTGCAATACCTGATTTTTCCAAGACTGGGGTTTCTCTTTTCCAATCCCCAATCTCCCATAGAATTGGAGTGCTCCTGCAGGAAAGAAAGTACTTACCAGTGACAAGGACCTAAAGGGATAGGAATCAAAGATGAACTTGTTTTCCTAAGGACATCTTAGACAACTGATTCTGACATATGATCTAGTTTAGCATCAGTAGCTGAGGGCATGCATAGTTGGATAGAACTAGGGAATGTGTTACCTTAGTTACTCAAAGATTAAGTCCATCAGAGAGCAGAGTTCTCATGGCTGCTTTTAAAATACAATACTCCTATTTTAATAGCCAAAATGTTCCTACTGCTATGTTTAACATTTACAGATTAGGGGGGGAAATTAGAATGCTGCCCTTTCATTTGTTTATCTTTTGAATCTTCAGACTGTTGATATAAAAGCAAAAACAGGGTGCCAGGCTGGCTTAGTCCATAAAGCATGAGATTCTTGATCTCAGAATCATGGGTTTGAGTCCCATGTTGGGCTCAGAAATTACTTAAAAAAAGAGAAAAAAAGCAAAAACGTTTTTGTGTCAAAGTAAAAAAGATTGGGGAGCTCAACTTAATACTCTTCATGACCAACTTTTTATATCTAAAAGCTGATGATTACCAGTTTGGCTACATGATTTTTCAGGTAATAGAACCCCAAATGCCACAGAGGAAGGAGAAATTGTGGAAAGCTTGACTTTTCTCCTTTCCTAGCTAAGGAAGGCATACTATGTAAACACTTTTCAAACTCAGAGTACACTATAACTTTGTACATTATAGTATGTGCATATATATATGTATATGTATATATGTATATATACATACACACACACACAACATTCACACTTCACTTCTGACACTTCTAGTCACCAAATGTGTGAGTTTTTTCCCCCACACTAAGTAATTCTCCAATTCTCTGTGGATAGCAGCAGGTGTCCTACAATTCAGTTTAATTCTGACAATATCAACCTAGAGACAATATCAGATTCCATAGGTTAAAGGCTCAGTCCCACAAAAGTGCCCCCACTTCTTATGCCAATCCCAAGTCCAGGTTGTTACTTATGCTTTGAACAACTCAGTATAAATTGGAGGTTCTCATAATCCCTTACTTGGGTCCAATTAATTTGCTAGAATGGCTCATAGAACTCAGGAAAACAGTTTACTTAAGATCATCAGTTTATTATAAAAGGATATACAACTCAGGAACAGCCAGATAGAAGAGACGCATAGAACAAGGTCTGGGTGAAGGGCATGTACCACCCTCTCAGCACTTCCATATGTTTAGCAACCTGAAAGCCCTCTGAACCCCATCCTTTTGAGTTTTTGTGAAGGCTTCACTGCAGTAGACAGGATTGATTAACTCATTGGTCATTGGTAATTGAGCCAAGCTCCAGTTCCTCCCCTCTTCCTGGAGGTTAGGGGTGGGGTGGTGCTGAGAGTTTTATTCATGGTTCCCCTGGCAGCCAGCCCCCATCCTAGGGGGATTCCAAAAGTCACCTCATAAACATAGTCTCAGGTGTAGTTTATAGGTGATCCTTAAGAATAACAAGGCATCTTTATCTTTCTTTTTTTTTTTTTTTAAGATTTTATTTATTTATTTGAGAAAGAGGCAGTGAGAGAGAGCATGAGAGGTGAGAAGGTCAGAGGGAGAAGCAAACTTCCCTTGGAGCTGGGAGCCCAACTTGGGACTTGATCCCAGGACTCAATCCTGGGATTCCGGGAGCCAAAGGCAGCCGCCTAACCAACTGAGCCACCCAGGCGCCCCATCTTTATCTTTCTTATCCTTAGGAAACATCTAAGGCTTTGGGGAACTCTGCCAGAAATGGGGATAGAAACCAAATACATCTTATTAAAAATCACAATATCTCAATAGTATAATATTAAGTTATACAAGTTATACTTGTATCAATTAAACAAAAAGCGCTAGTGAAACAGTTACTTTGTGAAAAATAATTATGTTGACAGATAAGACCTGGATCTTTGTCCTTGCAAAATGTATAGTCTGTTTTGGGGAGTTAAAACAGACAGAAGAAAGCATCTACTAAGTAAGTGTTAAATAAGTGCTAAGAAAATAAGTTCAGAATAGGAAGAGGAACACTGTAGCCTGGGATTGAAAGAGTTTTATGAAAAAAATCAGTTAAATTTTTTTAGAAAATCAAAATCAAACATACTATTTTCATCTTAGTAAAAGAAGTATATACAATATTTAAGTTTATGAAACATTTGTGACCTTTCAGTGAAAGATATGTTATTTAACATTACAAAAAGTTGGGGCATCTATCTGTTTCAGGCAATAGAGCCTGAGATTCTTAATCTCAGGATTCTGAGTTCAAACCCCACATTGGGTGTAGAGCCTACTTAAAAAAAAAAAAATTAAAGTTAAAATAAGTTGCCTGTTACTCAATACTGATTTAAAAGTACAAATCAGTGAAGTGAAATGTAATTTTGTCCTTAAAAATTTAAAATAGAAAGCTATTTGAAAAAAAGAAAATGGAAGAGAAATATTGTTACTATATCTTTATGGCTAGTCATAATTATTTACTTTTTTTAAAAAGTCATGTCTTAGGAACAAAAAGATTAGAAGATTTTACTTTGCAGAATAACAGACATTGCATGTAAACTGACGAGGGTTGATTTTAAACAAATTTATAATAAAGTTATTGGTACCTGGAAAACAGATGGAATGAAGGAAAAACAAGATCTAAAGAATCTATTTTAATTTTATTGAATGAACTCATAAAATTCTATTTTTCTAACTACTCATACTAACTACTCATACTAACAAATCATGATGCTTTTTAAGCTTCATTCAATTTATAGCATGAAGTCAGTAATCTATCATGTTTTCTAATTTATCCTAAATTATTTTGGATTTCTAACATAACTTCTTTTTTTTTTTTTAAAGATTTTATTTGTTGGAGAGAGAGAGAGAGAGAGCGAGCACAGGCAGAGGCAGAGGGAGAAGCAGGCTCCCTGCCAATCAAGGAGCCCGATGTGGGACTCCATCCCAGGACGCTGGGATCATGACCTGAGCCGAAGGCAGCTGCTTAACCAATTGAGCCATCCAGGCATCCCTCTAACATAACTTCTAACACCAGCACTTATGAACAAGAAAGAAAGGATATAGTATATTTTCTGTGTGACCTACACATGCCAGTATATAAAAATACATACATTTCTAATTATGCCATTTTTTAGTGCCTTTTAAAATGGTAATGCTTCGGATGCCTGGGTGGCTCAGTTGGTTAAGCGACTGCCTTCGGCTCAGGTCATGATCCTGGAGTCCCAGGATCGAGTCCCACATTGGGCTCCCAGCTCTATGGGGAGTCCGCTTCTCCTTCTGACCTTCTACACTCTCATGCTGTCTCTCACTTTCTCTCTCTCAAATAAATAAATAAAATCTTAAAAAAAAATAAAATGGTAATGCTTCAAAAAAAATAAAACGGTAGTGCTTCATAATCTTAGATGATAAAAACTGTATCTATCTATCACGGCTATCATTTAAGTAGATAAAACCTAACAGATTTACATCTTTATGTAGTTACATATAGTGAAGGTATATCATATCCATTCTATTTTTTATAAGCTAATATAATAACTACTCTAGAAGGGCTCCTGGGGGGCTCAGTTGGTTAAGCGTCTGACTCTTGATTTTCAGCTCAGGTCACGATCTCACAGTCTTGAGATCAAGCCCCACATCAGGTTTCTTGCGGGGTGTGAAGCAGAAAAGAAAAAATGAGTTTTGAAAAAAAGACAGTAACTTCCTTGACACAAAAGCACAAGCATATGTGTGTGTTTGTAGGTATGTGTCAATGAGAGCTGTTCCCTTCGACAGGCACTGGGCTAACTTCCTCACTTCTTCAGGTGTTTGGTTGGGTCTAATCTCATTGAGACTCCCCCTTATTAGCTTATTTACTAATGAAAACTATCCTCTTCCTCATATTTATAATCTCCCTTTCTCTGGTCTACTTTTCTTGTATAGCATAAATCATTTCCTAATACAGTATATATTAAATTTATTATTTACTACATATCTTTTCCTGCTAGAATGTAATCTCCACATAGTCAGGAATCTTCATCTGTTTTACTTAGTGGTATGTGGCAAGAGCCTATAATAAAGCCTGAAACATAGCAATTACTCAGTAAAGATCTGTTGAATTAAAATGGAATGAAAGGAATGAGACCAGAAGCAACAAAAGATCAGTTTCTATGAAGATATAACTATACATAGCCATATGCTACTTTTTGTAAAGACAAGTTAACTGTGTTTCTTGGATGGGCCTATTGATTTTATATCTATAGGTATGTCTATATCTATCTACCTATCTACCTACCTACCTACCTATATATCTATATAGAGAGAGTCTTTAAGGGCTATTAAATTCATAGCTAACATAGCTGATACCAAAATCACGTGTCTAGCAAATGAACTTGTGCAAACTCATTTCCTGCAGAACACTTGCTCAAATGTTACCTCCTTAGGGAACTCTGCACTGACCACCTTACCTAAAAGAGCACCCTACTCTGTTGTCACTCTCTAGCCCTTATCTTGCTTCATTTCCTCCATAATTCTTATCATTGTATAATATTATGACAAATATTTGTTTATTGTTTATCTCCTCCAGGAAAACAGGGAACTTATCTGCCTTCCTTACTGCTTTATTTCCCTGTGTTTGGATCAGTGCCTGGCACATAGTAAATATTTGTCAGCATGAATGCACTGGGAATTTGCATGCCCTCATGTTGTTCTTCATGAGAATGATCCAATTGTTTGTCCCCAGATCTGAAGTTGCTAAGCAATCATTTGTATTGTGTTATACTCTCACTAATAAACAAACAAACAAAGAATAATTCTTCATGCTTCATACCATAATGAGTGAGATGGTTAAAAGGTTTGAACAGGTATATGCTAGATATTATTCCATCAAGTATCAGTGAAATTCACTACTGATTTGGAAGATTAAATCTTAAATCATATTAAAGATTTCATGTCTTTATTTGAGAGAGAGAGAGAGAGAGAGAAGGAGCAGGAGCAGGAGGAGGGACAGAAACAGACTCCCCACTGAGCAGTAAACCCGATGCAGGGCTCAATCCCAGGACCCCAGGATCATGACCTGAACTGAAGGCAGATGCCTAACTGACTGAGTCACCCAGGTGCCCCTAATCTTAAGTCATATTAAATAAAAGTTTTAGATTTGCTCCTTGCTCTTTTCTGGGTGAAAGTATTAATTTTATTGAATTTGAAGTGAACACACTGATCTAAAATTCTGTGAAATTTCATTTGACTTAAAAACTTAAACAAGGGGGTGCCTGGGTAGCTGAGTTGTTAAGAGCTGCTTTCAGCTGAGGTCACGATCCTGAGGTCCTGGGATCCAGCCCCACATCAGGCTCCCTGCTCAGTGGGAAGCCTGCTTCTCCCTCTCCCACTCCCCGTGCTTGTGCTCCCTTTCTCGCTGTCTCTGTCAAATAAATAAATAAAATCTTAAAAAAAAAACAACCCAAAAACTTAAACAAGGCCAGTGTAAAAAAAGAGGTAGTTTAGACCCCTTTGCTCTTTAATCCTACTTTTTAGTTTAAAATCTGGGCTGGGTGACAATAGCAGGATTGAGTGACATAGCTGCCTGTCTCTGTAATGAACAGCAAATGTAAAAAGGAGCAGGACTTTAAAAATTACATTCTGTATACGGTGTTTCTTACTTTGTTGTCTGGACCCCAAAATCTTCAGCAAAACTGTCAGTTGTGGATACACCTCTATAATAATTGTAAGGATGTTTTAAATTTCAAAAATTTATAAAGTTCACAAAAGAGATTGATGAAAAATTAGAGAAATCACACTTTTTTATAAAACTTAAGGATAATTTTTTTAAAAGACTATTTATTTGAGAGACAGACAGAACAGGAGCAGGGGGGGCGGTGAGGGAGACACAGACTCTCTACTGAACAGGGAGCCCAAGGAGGCAGGCCTTCATCACAGGATCATGACCTAAGCTGAAGGCAGATGCCCAACAGACTGAGCCACCCAGATGCCCTAAGCATAAATGTTTTTATGTATTTGTCTTCAAATACTTACAATGCTTTAAACTCTTGGGACAATAAATAAGAAGTGCCCTTATTATTTTCAATAACTATCCCCAACAATACCAGGTAGAACTTTTTTTCAAAGGGGTGGCTCCTTTCATGATACCATACATATATATCTATGATTTTCATCCACGTTATTAAAACATAACAATCTAAGATTAAAGAATCAGTCTTGTGAATGTGAAAGCTTCAACCTTTAGCTCAATTCAAATCTCTTCTCCCCTTCTTCCACCAACCCCAATACAAGTAAAGCTCTAGCAACCTGGAGGGAGTAAGGGAATATCTGGCTCTCAGACACCCGTTTTTCCTCTCTCCTCTAGATTTGGTGCCCTTGTTTATAGCAAAGAGAAGGACAAAGAAAGGACAAACAATTTCCTTACTTGAAAGAGAAAAGGGCAAATGTTTTCTTCCTTGACTGGGTAAGAATGCAATCTTCATTGACTGGATATTGATAACTTCTATGTGACAGTGTCCAAAAGCTGTGTTCCAGCTTACTGGACTGCTTTCATTCTCCTTGCTACAATGTTCCCTCTTGCCGTAGTTGACCCTCATACTGGCAAAATGGCTCAAGCCTTTCCTGGGATTTGCACCACCCACAGGAAACTTTATTTTTGCCACACTAAATGATGGGTATATGATTACTTCCCTGCTATCCTGGTGGCCTCTCAGTCTATCACTGTTCAAATCAAATCCTCTTTCTCCTCCTGCATTCTAGGAGATGAACAAGTCCTGTGGCAAATGTCCGACACAGAAAAGATATGTGTCTCCCCGTTTTAGAAATCCAATCTTTAGAAGTGATTCTCTTCAAGCACTCTTCACCCCAACTACATGTGAGAAACAGCTTGTCCAGAAACATTGCTTTCTCCAACAGCCTCCTTTCTTTCTCTCTCTCTCTTTTTGTTTTTTGACTAAGATTGGGTAGGAGTGGTAGTGGTGGTGGTGGTAGGGCTGGTTGTGACAGTTTATACTGTGGGGTTTTTAAACATTATTTTAACCTACAATGTGGAACATTGTTGTAATGTATCTATATAAATACTCAGCTATATATTCTATGATGTAGCTATATAAATATTTAGCTATATATACTATATAACTATAGTATTGTTGTGATTACCAAATGCCAGCCAGTCCTTGCTTAATATACTGGTAAACCTTATACTTAAATGGCAAGTATTATTTGGTCCTCCTCAAAACAACTGTGATACCCAGTTCACATCCCATGCCAGTTCCTTCTAACAAAGTTGAGGGTGGAGAATCCTCAGTCTCAGCCTACAGGAATCCAAAATTCAAGCCGTTCAAGTATTTTTTTAAATGTAGTTAGTTCATGGTTTTGTGAGGCATTAAGTCTTAAAACCAACTTGGGCACTTTGAGACATATGTATTAGCATATTAAAAATTCTAGCAAATGTTGCAATAATGAAACTTCTTTTACTTGGTTTAACTCAGCATTCCCTGTGCTTAATTTACAGTGGAATCCCTTTTTTTTTTTTTTTTTTTTCCTCCACAGAGTACTTCCCAGTATCTCATGAAACTAATCTGAGGAACCCAGTTTGGATCCTTTTTCCATCTCTTCTTTTTCCTTTTTTAAATTTTTGTGTCCACAAGGAACTACACAGATCTATAAAGTTCTTCAACTTAAAGAAGTATAATATGTATGTCTGTTGTTGGTTCATTCAAAATAGAGGCTTTTTCCTTCCTCTGCTACTATAGTAAAAGTTAAAAAAAAGAAAGAAAGAAAAAGAGAAAAAAGATTTCTTGGCTTTTAGCAGGAAAAGCTAGCTTTTGGGTTGAGTCTGCCAGAAAAGGTCTTCTCTTCTATTTAGAAGTCTTATCCGTTAAGATTTCTTTTGATGCTACATTACCAAATTATCTCCTCAGTAGTAGTGGCTAAACTTGTAAGTGAATAATTGGCTGTTTCTCTGGGTTCTGCCATTTAACTGTTCTATGCCCACTTATGTGGGTTATGCTTAGGAAGATTGATTTCCTAATTGTAGGCTGTTTCACTAAAAGGAAAAGAGAGGCATGGAGACAATATTTTTCTAAGATCACCACCATCACCAAAGGTTTAGCAGATAGCACAACTTTTAAAATCTAGAAGCTAGGGGTGCCTGGGTGGCTCAGTGGGTTAAAGCCTCTGCCTTCGGCTCGGGTCGAGATCCCAGAGTCCTGGGATCGAGCCCCGCATTGGGCTCTCTGCTCAGCGGGGAGCCTTCCCCACTCTCTACCTGCCTCTCTGTCAGATAAATAAATAAAAATCTTTTAAAAAAAAATCTAGAAGCTAATAGGAACTAAATTTATTTACATTGATGAAATACAAGTGTTTTGTGAAATATGGTGTACGCTTCTATTCTAGGCAGTCTTTTATTTATTTTTTAAAGATTTTTTATTTTTAAGTAATCTCTCCACCCAATGAGGGAAAATTTATAACCTGTAGATCAAGAGTTACATGTTTCACCAACTGAGCCAGCCAAGCACCGCCCACTCCAGCAATCTTTTAAAAACACCTTAATTGACTGATTATAAGTTCTAGCTGCTTCATATAGAACTATAAGAAGTAACTTCATACAAAGTTACTTGAAAATTATTGTAAATACTTAGTAACTACCTTCTTGTAAACAATGTCTTTAAAAAGTCATGGGCCTTTTAAAATCCTGTTAGTAATTCTAGAAGAGATGCTATCACAGAAACTGAAAGATTAGCTAATATGTTTATTTTAAAAAACTATTTAAAAATATTCTTACAGTAGCAAAGTATAACATAATCACCACTTGATGCTATGAAATGTAATAATTTAAGAATGTTTCATTTTCCTACTTTACCTATTTTTATTTCTCAACAGAAAACATGTTAACAGCCAGCTAGCACATTTATGTCTGTTGTCTTTTTTAATTTTTTTATTATCTTTTTAAAGATTTTATTTATTTGACAGAAAGAGAGAGAGATCACAAGTAGGCAGAGAGGGAGGCAGAGGGAGAGGGAGAAGCAGGCTCCCTGCTGAGCGGAGAGCCCGATGCGGGGCTTGATCCCAGGACTCTGAGATCATGACCCAGGCGCCCCTGTTGTCCTTTTTTAAAATGGCTCTTTATATTATCTATCATTTTCTTGCATTTTCCCCTTTCATATGCTGCCTTAATAATTAGCTTCTCTATTTAAAATTCTTAGATTACATGTAGTATTTCACATAAAAATATGATTATAGCAGCTTCTATTTTGTGATTGTTTGCCTCTTTCTATATTATACTAAGATTTACAAATATCACCTCATAAAAATTTTTAATAACCCTGAATGAAAGACATGGTAATAATTCCACATAGAATTTTCAGGTAACAAAACTGAGGCTTGGAGAGGTTAAACACCTTGCCCGGGGGACCTCAGCTTGCATGTATTCTAGTTGGATAAAATTCCAGCTCTGAACTATTCTAAAACCCCAAGTTCTTACACTTTGCTTCTCAAATCTCTGGTGATTCAGTAATATATTCTTGAATATTTATGATTTCTTATAAAAAACCTTTAGTTTTGAAATCTCATTTCAAAAATAACTTAAAAATATAACTAGACTTTGGATCACAGGGAAGACCATTATATAAATACATACTTTCACCTGATTTGAATGCCAGGTTTCTATGTTTATAACTGAATTAGAGCAAAGCTATAAAACTTAAATTGCCCTGGGATATAATAAAGAATAAAAACAAACAAATGAGTGAAGCATACATGCCAGGTAAAGGTCAAATATTGCGACTGCTTGGTTCTGGAACAAAGATTTTTAAAAAATTGTAAGAGAGAAAACTGGTGGGAAACTTGAATCATCACTTAGTAATATAGGTATTCCAAATTAAAACAAACGTATGCTGTATTACTTTCTAATGGCTTGTAATGGTGATTTAGGCTCAGCAAAACAATAGTTTCTTTTCTTTGTTATACTAAAATTAATGTTATTAATTTCAAATATTTTAGTTTAATTTCTATTATTTCTGGTTTAAAAGTTAAAAAAGAGCCATCAGTACAGATTTACACCAGGTTTTCTATGTTCACATAGCACATATTAGGGTAACTTTGTAATAAAAATAATTTATCATATTGGGACTACACAAAAATTCTTATAAGTGTTCCTATATTATTCAAGATTGAGTAACAGTACTATACAATCTGTATGGCTGGTGCATAATAGGACTCACAATTGTTAGTTGAACCAGAATTTTAATTATCTATGTAGGTTCTCCATATTTACTTGTTTGACTGATTCAGCCAAGATACCTTAGGCTTTCTTTCTCATAATAAATGCTCTGAACCCACAGTGAGGTTTTTTTAAAGTCCAACTTTAATTTTTGATGGTTTTACCTATCTATCTATGTCTTTCCATCTCTCTCTCTCTATCTGGCAGATTCAGCATGGAGCCCAATGAAGTCTTGATCTCAAAAGATCAAGATTTGGAGCTTCAATCAAGAGTTGGAGGCTCAACTGACTAAGTCACCCAGATGCCTTCCCACCAGTGAATTTCAGTGGTTCTTAAGACTTTTTCACTAGGGAGCACTTAGAGAATCTTATGAAATCTATGGGCCCTTTCCCCACCCCCCCAAAAATATATATATACACACACACACCCACACACGTGTGTATATATACATATATATGTATAAAATACACAATATTATAAACTACATTTTTAAAAAAAAGACAGAACAGGCTGTGAAGGTGGAAATAATCTATATAATTGAAGGTAACCTTTCTTAGAACCTCCATTCTTCATCTGTACAGTGTGAATACCACCACCACTATCCCATGTTATGCAGCTTAGGGAAATAATGTAATTACGATGCTTGCAGTTTAGTAGATGCCAAATTAAGTGGTAGCTATACTGAACAGGACAAAATTGACCTCCTATGTTATCTCTAACTACTGTTTGAAGTTTTCTTGTGCTGATTGGTTTGTTGCAGCTATTTTCTAGTTTCTAAGGATCTTATATTCTTCCCACTGGTTACTTTGTTTATTTGGTTTTTTCCTTTTAGGCTATCTATTTTTACAAATAGTGATCCACAAAAGCACTGGAGGGTAATAACATTTCTAATATTTGGGCCAAAATACTAAGCAACTTTAATATCGTTGTGATCCATTCCAAAGGTGATGAATAATAAACAGTAATTCAACATAAAGAGGTCAAAATATGGCTCACAAATTTAAATCGGGTAAGATCTGCTACATACATATGGCATATAAGAAAATGGAGGAAATTATACTATTATACCTATATCACATAGTTTGAAAATTAAATACAATAAAACACAGTGTGTGGCATATAACTGAGAGTCAATCACATTCAAGTAATGAATAATAAATGGATACCAAGTCAGAACAGAACAATATATTCTGATGAGAAAGCATTTATTCTATTTTCCTCAAAACTGGACATATTAAAAGCATCCTTTTATGTTTATATCTGGAACAATTCTACAAGGATACAAAAAATTTATGGAGTTCAGAGAGTGCCATGAACATAATGCAAAACTTTGAAAACAAAATTATGGGAGAAATTCTCATATAATAAACCCTAAGGGACTATCCGAATTCTTTTATTTTCATTGTCATTTTGGTATTTTTTTAAGCATCAAATAATTCATGAAATGTATAGGTAACCAGTTGAAGATAAATTTTTTTGTGTTTGAGATAGTCACTGTGGACATCATTATGAGGATTCACAAAATGCTTAATTTTGATCCTGAAGTAGTAGAAAATGTTTTTATAACTAAACAGTAACCTCAGGCTGTACAGAGTATCTTAAAAAGGATATGTACAATGGAACATATCCCCCTCCCCAAATTATGGCATTATTAGAGATGCTGGTCATTTATCATCACAATGATTCATTTTAAATATTTTATTTATTTATTTACGAGAGAAAGAGCACACGTGTGCATGTGTGCACTCGTGGGGAATGGGGCAGAAGAAGTGGGAGAGGGACAGAGTCTCCACACTGACTGCAGAGCCCCATGTGGGGCTCTATCTCATGACCCTGAGACCAGAACTTGAGTGGAAACCAAGAGTCAGATGCTTAACCAAGAGTCAGACACTTAACTGAATGAGCCACCCAGGCACCCCTCACAATGACTCATTTTAGAATTGTGAGTGCTTCAAGTACAGTATGTTCTAATTTTTTTTTTAAAGATTTTATTTATTTGTCAGAGAGAGAGAGAGAGCACGCGCGCGAGCACAGGCAGGGGGAACAGCAGAGGCAGAGGGAGAAGTAGGCTCCTCACTGAGTGGAAACCTGATGAGGGACTCAATCCCAAGACCCTGGGATCATGACCTGAGCCAAAGGCAGATATTTAACCAACTGAGCCACCCAGGTGTCCCTCTAATTTTTTTTTATTAAAAGATTTTGTTTATTTGAGAGAGAGAGGGAGAAAACAGGAGTGAGGGGGAGGGGCAGAGGGAGAAGCAGACTCCTTGCTGAGGAGCCTGACATGTGGCTTGATCGCAGGACCCTGAGATCATGACCTGAGCCAAAGACAGGTGCTTAACTGACTGACCCACCCAGGCGCCCCTGTTCTAGCTATTTTTTTCCTTTTTTTGGTAGGTTTTTAGATCTTATACTCTTATTTTATGCAATTTTTAAAAATATGCATAGAAGCTGAGTTGATGATCCAGTAACAGTTTTCATTAGTTCTACTGAATTTATCACAGACTGGGAAGGTGAGCTAAAGTCCTTTATTCCCTTCATATTTTGAAAGGTTTCAGAGCTGAACACTAGTATATTTAACTTGTTGCTGAGTTTTCCTAAACCTTGGCAACTTAAGGCATGCTGGTATATGTATTAATTAGTGAAATATTTGTTCCTCTTACTGAACAGACTTGTGACAACCATTTTGTTTCAATGAAACTGGTATGGGGGTAGGGGAGGCCCAGTCGGTTAAGCAACTGACTCTCGGGTTTTGGCTCAGGTCGTGACCTCAGGGCCATGATGTGAGGCCTGGCATTGGGGGCTGCTCTCAGCAGGGAGTTTGCTTGAGATTCTCTCTCCCTCTCCTCTTGCCTCTCCCACTCCTTCTCCTCTAAAATAAATCTTTTTTTTTTTTTTAGATTCCATTTATTTGTTAGAGAGAGAGCGAGCGAGCACATGCAGAGGCAGGCAGAGGCAGAGGGAGAAGCAGGCTCCCCGCCGAGCAAGGAGCCCAACGTGGGACTCGATCCCAGGACGCCGGGACCATGACCTGAGCCGAAGGCAGCCGCTCAACCAACTGAGCCACCCAGGCGTCCCAATAAATCAGTCTTTAAATGTGACTGGTATCATGGGTACTCACTGAAAATTTCCAATGCAGTTTTTGGGAACTAAATTAACTCCTCATGTTTAGCAAGGTAGCTGAATTCCTTTATGAAACAATGTTTCTCAATTATTAACCAAGTTACTTTTGATTTTAAAAACTACTGTTTCTGGGATGCCTGGGTGGCTCAGTGGGTTAAAGCCTTTGCCTTTGGCTCGGGTCATGATCCCAGGGTCCTGGGATCGAGCCCCATATCAGACTCTCTGCTCAGAAGGGAGCCTGCTTCCTCCTCTCTCTGCCTGCTTCTCTGCCTACTTGTGACCTCTCTCTGTCAAATGAATAAATAAAATCTTTAAAAAAAAAAACTCCTGCTTCTGATGTAGACTGAAATTGTGTGATTTTTTTTGTGCCAGACTTTTGACTGTTTTCAAGCACTGTAACATGTGATGGATGGTTAGAAACAATAATATATTAAGGTTTCTATTTAACCCTTTCAGGACTGAAATAAATTACATATATGTGTATATATATGTATACACACACACACACACACACACACACACATTTTTTTAAATAATCTCTACACCCAACATGGGGCTTGATCTTAGAACCCGGAGATCAAGTGTCACATGCTCCACTGACGGAGCTGGCCAGGTGCCCTTGAACCACACCTCTCTAAAAAAATTTTTCCCCTGTTATGATTTTGTCAGCACTCAGTACTGTGGTGGTCCAAATGCAGGCTTATATACTCTTTTGTTTACTTCTTGTACTTTGCAGCATGCTCTACACATTTAGTCCTGAAGGGGTTTCTTTTACAAACTCTGTGGGGTATCACATTTATTAGCAAGATAGAAAACTGAGCAAGTTTATACCATATTTTTATAGAAAAAAAAACCTGCTAAAGTCTATATTTCATCCATGAACAATTTGCAGTGTGGGCAGTTTCAAGGAATAAAAATAAAATCCAAAACCAAAAAGGCAGTGTAAAAATTTTAGATTAAATAAACATAAAACAGTTCCTGAGAGCAAGATTACTGAATAGGATGGAATCAGTTGAAGTTGGAGGGAGGGGGATGGTTTAGATTGCTTCTTCCAGGACTAAGGTTTTCTTGGGATCTGTATATTTCATAAATTTCACTTTCTTTTATACTGAATGTATTTTCACTCCAAGTTCCTCAGTTATAAAACAGATTAACATTCAGCATTGAATGGCTATCACTAAATCCATCACTATTTAAAAAGCACAGATAATTCTTTCATCAATTGTGTATATATACATTAATTTCATTCCTACTATCATTTCAGTACTTAATCCCTGTTTCTCTTTTAAACCAGAGTTCAGTTAATTTTTTATTGCCAGAAAAAAATGTATTGGCTGATTACATGTGTTTTAAATTGATTTACTATTATATATTCATTGAATCTTGAAACTTTTGGGGGGTTTACTTTTTTAAGGGAAAGATACTTTATAATTCAAACATAGAGTAATTGGCATTATTAAAAAACAGCTTGACCATGCATTTGAATATTTAATAGCTGATATAATTGAGTAAGCAAACTAAAAAGTATTTTGTTGACTCTTTTGCATGATGTGGGGAAAAATCTCTTATTCTATAAATGATTTGAATAGGAAAAAATTACATCTTTTTAAAAAAAAGATTTTATTTATTTGACAGAGAGAGAAAGAAAGAGGGAGAGCAAAAGCAGGGGGAGCAGCAGGCAGAGAGAGAGAAGGCAGCTTCCTGCTGAATAGGGAGCCTGACTTGAGGTTCAATCCCAGGGAGGCAGGTGCTTAACTGACTGAGCCACCCATGCACCCCTACATCATGTTAATTTAGAGATGATGCATAGTTATACATATAATACATATATGTGTACATATATTTACATATAATACATACATGTACATACAAATACATATATTTACATAAATATATGTAAATGCATATACATTGTATATATATTTACATAATACGTATGTATTACAAATACATATGTGTATTTACATATACATATACATACATATACATATACATACAAAAACATACATACTTTTTGATTCACAGATAATTTATCTTTGCAAGATGACAGTGGTGATGTAAGGTGATAAAAGTGAGTATGATAAAAGATATACTACAAATGACTCCATTTTTTTTTTAGGATTTATTCGGGAGAGAGAGAGAGAGAGCGAGGGCACCTGCTTGTACACACAATGGGGAGGGGCAGAGAGGGGAACTAAGGAGACTCTGTGTTGAGCACAGAGCAGAACATGAGGCTGGATCCCACAATCCCATAACCCTGAGATCACAACTTGAGCCAAAACCAAGAGTCAGATGCCCAACCGACTGCGCCACCCAGGTGCCCCTATTTAACTAACTCCCCCCACCCCTTTTTGGTGCTGACTAAACCTTGGGAAAGGATTGATTGCAATGACTTATTAAAAACCATCTATCAACATTTCTACATTCTGCATTTTAAAACATTCCAAAATCTGCCACCTTATTCTATATAAATTCCACTAGCCTCCTTCTGCTTTTCTTACTCTGGTTCTAGTTCCTGGCCCATGCTCACTTCTGCTTCTGAGCTGGCCCGAACTGTGCTGTGTTCCCCCCAAATTTATGAGGTACTAATTTGTAGTACCTCAGAATGTGATATTTGGAGATAGGAGCTTTAAAAAAAGTAATTAATGTTACATGAAGTCATATGGGTATACCCTAATCCAATATGACTGGTATTCTTGTAAGAAGAGGAAATTTGGAAACAAACTCACATGTGGGGAGAACACATGTAGACTTACGAACAGAGCCATCTTACAAACCAAGGACAGAGGCCCTTGAGGAGAAACCAACTGTGTCTCAGACTTCTAGCTTCCATAACTGTGAGGAAATGAATTTAATTTACCCAGTCTGTGGTACTTTGTATGGCGGCCCTTGCAAATACAATCTGCCTCTGCTCATGTTATTCCCCTCACTGAAAACGTCCCTTCCTTTCATCCACATCTAATCAGTCATTCAACATGGAATTTAAACAGCCACTTGGTGAAATTATCCCAGACACACCAGTCTTCTTCTTCTTCTTCCTTTTTTTTGCCTGCTCTAACAGAGAATTTAGTCTGTACTATAGATTTTAGCAGTTCCTAGCACACAGAGAAATTGCAAGGATTTCAGGTGTTAATATAGGTAAAATGCTTACAATGGTGCCTGGTATGTAGTGAATCTTAAGTGTCTGCTACATCTGTTGTTGCTATTACTATGTATTAATTAATTAGAAGGTAAAACACACAAGAATTGGTAATTATTTGTGGGACGTAGGGCAGAAGAAAGAATAAAAGATATCAGGCTTGGCAAATAAGTATGTGGTACATTGCCCTAAATTATCCGTTTATTTTTATAAAGAGAGAAGTAGACTTTTAATCAGTATTATACACAATCTTTATTTGATTGAAATCAAAAAACTATTAAACATAAATAATAATATATAAATAGCTGTAAATAATACTTCTGCAAGGCTAAATTAACCCTTTGTGCATATCACATTAGATCTTTGGGAGACTTAAAATTTTCACAAAACTGGAATTACAGTTGACCCTTGAAGAACAAAGGTTTGAACTACATGGGTCCACTTATACACAAATTTTTTCAACAAATATAGTACAGTATTGTAAATGTATTTTCCTTATAATTTTCTTAATATTTTTTCTCTAGCTTGCTTTGTTATGATGCAATATGTAAAGCACATAACATACAAAATATGTTAACTATTTATATTATCAGTAAGGCTTCTGGTCAATAGTATGCTTTTAGTTTTTTTCGACTATGCAGGGGAGGGAAGTTAGGCACCTTGCATTATTCAAGGGTTAAATCTACATTTTAAAATGTCTCTTCATACTTAATGTGCCATGTCAATAAAATTTTCTCCACATCACTTTTTGAAGTTTTATTTGAGTAATCTCTATATCCAATGTGAAATTTGAACTTATGACCCTGAGATCAAAAGTCATATGCTCTCTGGACAGAGCCAGCCAGTTGCCCCTCCTCCACATCATTTTTAATGGCTGAATACTGTTCCATTATATATATATATAGCTTAATCTATTTAACTAATATCCTCATAAGCAATGTAATAATGAATATTCTTACAATCAAATTGCTACATATAGTTTTATTTCCTTATGATACATTTCTAGAAGAGGAATTTCAGGGTCAAATGCACAAGCTCCTGGCTTCTGATACATACTGTCCAATAGCACTCTAGAAGTGTGGGGATTTATATTCTTAGACATTTAAGAAGCCCTGTTTCTCTGAATCCTCGCCAGTATTATCAAGACATAAATCACTTGTTAAAATAATACCTGAAGTCCAAATTAATGTATAACACAGGTCACTCATAAGTTGGACTATTAAACCTTTATGTTACTCTGAAAGCGTAAGATTCTTACCTACATTTTATTTTTATTTTTTTAAAGATTCATTTACTTATTTTAGAGCTAGAGAGTGCGTGCCAAGTGGAAGGAGGGGCAGAGGAAGAAAAATTCATGCTGATTCCTCACTGAGCATGGATCTGGACACAGGGCTCGATCTTACAACCCTGAGATCATGACCTGAGCCTAAATCAAGAACTGGATGTCCAACCAAGCCACCCAGGCACTCCTCTTACCTACATTCTAGATGAAGAATCTGAGGTCCATTAAGTTACATAAATCAGACCACTATGTAGTGGGATTTTTGCCCCAGTTGTGATGCTGACTGCTCTTCTGATTTGTCAGTATGCCTCACCAATTAAGCTGTTTTTTGTGTAATAGCTTTATCAGTTTCCCAGAAAAAGGTTACATCTTCACTATCCAGTGTAGGAAGGTAGCATATTCTGTTAGGTTAGCACTACTTTTCCTAACTGCTTCCTAGCTTGGATTTTCCACACCATGTGAAGGAAGGCTTTTGAGATATTTAAAAAGAAAAAAAGATTACCTAATCTTAGGTAAGAATCTACTTCGTTCATTCATTGATTTATTTATTCATTGTCTCATTCATTTAACATGACTTACCTAATGTCTACTTCACGTGGAGAATGCAGTGAGCAAAACCAATGTAGTTCCTGCTCTCATGTAACTTAAATTTTTAGCAGGATGAAGGGAACCAGATAATAAAGATAATGATAAATTACAAATGCTATTAAAAAGCAGAATAAATGGGAAAAGGAGCTACTTTAAATATGGTGGCCAGGGAATGCCTGTCAGTGATGATTTCTAAGTTAAGACCTGAAGGATGAGAATAAGTTAGCCATATAGACATAGAGAAAGCACATCCCAAGCAGAAAAAACAAACAAACAAACAAACAAACAAACAAGAAAACATTAAGTGCAGAGGAGTACCAGTTAAGATTAAATTCAACTGAGAACAAGAGACACCAAATAGTGGCTTTAATAAGATAGACATTTACTTTCCCCTCACATCAAAATCTGAATGTACAGTGTAGAGCTGGTATGGTGCTCCACAAGGGGCTCAAAGACCCAGGTTTCTACCAGTTTAAGATTTTTGCCTAGAGCCCAACTGATAGAGTTCCAGGCCATCACATCCTTATTACTGGGTGCAAGACATTAAGAGGAAAAGAAACAAAGGATTGAAGGTGTACCCCATCTGTCTTCTAAGGATGGTATTAAAGGAGTGCCACATGATGTATCTGCTTATATCCCATTGGCCAAAACTACCACATGGCTACAGAGAGGCTAGAAAATAGTCTTTATTCTGGACAGCCATGTGTCCATGTCTATTAGTATTAAAAAAAATGGAGAAATTTTAGGGACAACTAACAGTCTCTGCTACAGACCCAAAAGAGCTTGGTGGTGCATGACAGAAATAGAAAAGAAGGAAGAAGGGTGAGAACAGGATGAAGCTGGATTACATTTATTTAGAGATATACTCAGTCTTTTAACACACCATCTTACAGAGTAGAAGAGAATGCTTAAGAGGCAGGAAGGAACTGTTAGGGGCAGGGAAGGGAGGGACATAAAGAGGTGCTGTTCCTCTTTCAATTTTCCTGAAGTAAAAAACAGTGAAGCAGTATGTTTAATGGACTGAATAATCAGGCAAAACATTTTCTACTGGCGACATCAGCGCCATTAGGAGTTTAAATTAATTCACACAACATTTACTAATATGTAAAAATACTTTCCATTCCGTAAACATAACAAAGTCACCTTTCATTTATAATATGCTTATTTTCCTTGCTATTTAAGACTGACAGATGCCCTCTGCCCTTCAATCATAAATTTTAAATGGATAACAGTGATTCTTTTAGGAAGGAAAAGGTGATTGTATAAAAGAAACCAACAAAGGAAGTAGAAATTTTATTTACTTCAAATGGTTTGTGCTTTACATCAATACGTTCTATCATTCAAATAGAAAAAAATAACAATTCATTTATGAAACTACACAAATCCAAACACACTTGCAGAGACTCTTCTTAAGTCTAAAAATGTCGAATAGTAACAAGGAAAGCGTTTAGCGATATACAAAGGAATAAAGAGAGATTTCACAGAACATAAATTTAATTTTGAGTGACAACTGTTTTTCTGAAAAATAGAGACTTCACTCTCACGAAGTTTCCACCAAAGGCACCATAATTTCAAAGGGTCTTGCTCACAAGCCCAGCAGGTCACTCAAGCTTAGGTGGGGACTGAGGAGCAGGAGCGAGGTAAAGTGCTATAAATCTAACTCGGCTAGCGCAAGCTCATTCAACAGCGCTTTAAAAACTGGCTCCCCTGTAAGTTCCCTCCCACCAAGTTAAAAAAAAAAAAAAAAAAGGGAAGGGTGGTGAGTAGAAAATACCAACGGTTTCAGCAGAGGGAAACTCACTTCTGAGGAGGTGATGGTGACATGCTGCCAGTCCCTGGAAGTGCGTGCACGAGTACCGGAGATCGCGGGGGCTGAGGGAGAAAAAGGGGACAGCGATCAGTTTTGCTTCAGGTGGTGGGAGTTGGGGGTGGGGTGGGTGTGGGGGCCTTTCCAGGCGGACGTGGGAGGGGCGTGGTGTCCGACACGAACACAAACACAAACACGTTCCGCGTCCCCAGAGAGGGCGGGCCGACGCCACCTCACCATTCCCCGCCCCTGGACCCCGCGGCCCGCTACAGACCGAGGGCCAGTGCTCAGTGCAGAGCAACCCGGCCCCTGGCGGACTGCGGGCGCAGAGGCCCTGCTCGTTACAACGGCTGCGAAGAGGCTGCGCGCCTCCCAACGAGTCAGTGGGACAGGCTGGAAGCCGCGGAGAAAAAGGTGAGGGAGTAAACGCCTCTCCCCACCCCTTTTTGAACGCGCGGGAAGTGGTCTGCCCACCCCCAACCCTGTCCGGTAGGCAATCGCCATACCCACCTTCCGCCGCCGCCTTGAGTGAAGCCGGAACGACGGGGGGTCACGGCGGGGGTCAGAGGGTAAAGGTCTTGCTCCCAGCAGCCTCCGCGGTGGATACGTCGCCATCTTGGATCCGCGGGACAAGAAAATTCATGCGGTGAGTTTTTGGCAAATTTTCGGAAGTCTGGCAGCGGGGCGCGGGGCGGGGGCGGCGGATTCGGGGCCCCCTCAAGGCTGGGGAATGCCTCGGGGCCGGTCCGGCCGCGCCCGGGGTCCGCGGGCAGCGTCCTGGCCTGCCGCTTCCCGTTGCTTTTGTCTCGGCTCCAATCGAGAGAGGGAGAGCGGAGCGGGCGGGGAGGGGGGGTGGCGGCGGTGGAGGAGGGAGGGGGTGTGTATGAGGAGGGTGGTGGACGGGACGTAAAGCGTCGCTGTACTTGGGTGGCTGCAGCGGCAGTCCTGGATCCTAGGCCTGGTCCCTTTCGCGGGAGCTGAGGCTTCCCCTAGACTCTGCTCCGCCAGGCTCCCGCCAGCGCGGAGGAGCCGCCACCGCCGCGCTGCTTCCTGGGGAAGAAGAGAAGGCGGCAGCAGCGGTGGCCGAGGAGTCCGGGTCCGCTTTGGACGGGCTGCCGCCTTCCCAGCAGCTGCCGCGGTCTCTGGCTGTTCACATTTTCTCAATACATCCACATCACCTGCAACTTGTGTGTGTGTGTGTGTGTGGGTGGGTGTATGTGTGTGTGTAATAGATGGGATTGGGGGAGACGGACATGGGACTGGATAACGGGCCTCAGGAGCCCCCAGGCCCTAGGATACCAAAGAGTATGGTTGGTAGAATGAGGAGGAGTGCAACTGTAATGCTTTCTCTGCCACCGCAACCGGAGGGTGAAGCTTGCGTGGAGAGATAGAGACTGAGACGGGATAGTCCTGGGGCGGCGGAGGAACCCGAGACGCTTCTGTTTGTGAAGTTGCTAGTCCTAGCTTTCTGCTTCCGCCGGGGCCTCTCCACCTTGTGCTGTCTTGGGTCTAACTTAAAAGTTTCACGGAAGAAATGAGTGGGATTGAAGGAGGCCCTTCTAGTTTTTAATTGAGGCTGTTGTCCAGCTGGGAGAGAAAGCATCTGACGCTTGTTAACTGTTAGTTCTCGGCGAATGAGGATTCTAGTTTTCTTTTATAAAAACTCTTACAGTGTTTTAGAATTTGCCTTTATTTCTGCCCTTGTGGGTATGGTATTACCACCACAAAAGTCTTACATACGGGTACCACCCTCTCGGAAGGAACCTAAACATCAACTTCCTTTGAATCCTAGGAGAGGCCTTCCTTCACTTTTCAACATCCAGAAGACCGAATGCAACACATTGTTTCATTTTCATAGAACTTTTGGTCAAAGAATCTTACTCCTTTCTTAATCTTCTGGACCTATTCTAACTATTAAGTACATTAATACCAACCCTTACGTTCTTGGAGAAATGGTGGAAAGTATTGAGTTAAAATCTGTTCACGAAGAAGGCTATACTTTATTCCGTTCAAAGTTAACACATTACCTGTCATGCTTGATATTAGAAATTTCTAGACTTCAAGAATCGTTAAGTGTAGCTTTTGATTCGCCTTTTGAAATAACATTAGTGGAAATAAAGCATGGGGTATTGGATAGAAATTTCAAAGTATTTATTTACATAATGGGTTTAAGTTGAATTGTTTGAGAATACTTAGTATATTTGACAGCAGTTATTTCTTAAACATCAGTGGGCACATATCTTTTGCAATTTTGGGAGATAACTTTATCCCGGATTAAAAAGGGTTGATTCAGAATTGCACTGGACTGAAATGGTTAAAATGTTTACATTGAAATGGTTAGAGGTCTACATGCAGATATTTTCATTGAAATACTGCTTAAGGGACCAGGATCTTTAGTAAGTTTTGTATATTGAACTCCTCTTTAGTTTGTAGTTCTTTTGTGATAACAAATCTAAAGGAAAAGTATATATAAAACAAAAGACAAAACTGTTCCACTTTGACTTTCTAAGAGTCTCATTTACTTAATAAGGTACTTTTCTCATTTTCTAAAGACAGCGAATTGCAGTGACTTCTGTGCATACTTTGTAATTTAGACAGGAATTGAGAAACTTTTACATTTTTTGCATCCTAATTAATGTATCAATAAAAATAGATTATCTTAAGCAGAACCCTTTTATTCCAAGTATACTGTATAGAGATATCTGTAACCTAATCTGATACTCTTGGGGAATGAGAATTGCCTGTATGCTTAACCAGGCAACAAATACAGCCTTTAAAAATTTTTCAGTTTCTGTAATACTTCCGTTTTAAAGTAAATTTATGTTGTGGAAAAATTGGGGCAAAATGTAAGAGTGTATTTATATCCCTTCATTTGAGAGGTGCTTGATCTTGAAGATAAAACACAAAATGATATTCCTCCTCAAGAGATCTAATTAACTGTATTTTTACTTAATGATTTTCAATGTTTAATTTACTTCTTGATTTTTCAGAGATACTTAGTTATAACCTGAAATCTCTTTTTGTTCATAAGAAAATAAGTACTTCAGATATATGAGTAGATTTCATTAGAAGTGCTTCTAACCTAGTTGTTTTGGTTCTTATCTCTGGTAGGTAATGGTATTGAAGGTACTTGTATCTTAAAAGACTCTTAGAGAATTTTTCACAACCCATGGGAAGTTATAATTTTGCCCTGTTCAGTGACAGATTTGCTTCATGAGATTTTCTGACACTATAGAAAAGTAGAGGCATGCTTCACATCTATATTTATAAAGTAACAAGTAGACATTAATAGACTAGTAAAAAGAAGGTTTTTTTGCTCTTTAAAAGCAGTGATAAATAGTACTTTTAAATTATGCTGAAATTTTTAGCTGTGCAAATTTTGTTCTATTATTATATATTTAAAAGCAAACTTTCCATGTGGTTACTTAATAGGCAGGACAGCTTGTGCAAATAGTGATACAGTCTTAGGAAAAGATACTACTAAATAAGATTTTGTTTGTTACCTAGACCTCTGGTAGATTTTGTAATACAAAGAAGCAAAAGAAAACCAGGGTACCAGGTAAGGCAGTTTTATAGACAGAGTCAATCTGAGTTGCACTGTAATTTTTGAATATAAAAGTACAATGTTGATATCAAGGGATCTAGTGCTGTGATATAGGAATCATTCTGAAAGATGATATAGGTGATCATTCTGCCTTACTAAGGATAATTTCTACCTGTGATACTTATTGTGACTTTCACTAGATATTTTCAAAGAGCTATAAAATTGATGTCTGTTACGGAAAGCCTGTCTTTGAAAAGAAGTAGAATAGACATTAGGGTTTTTAGGTTTTAAAATTAAAACCTTGATCTTGGTTTTGTTCATTGAGTCTTTACATCTTCAGCTTAAATACTATATATATTTTTTCTTCTTGCTTTGTTTTTCTGTTTGGCATCCTTTATTTTTAATTCTTAAAACTCCTCTCTGTGACAGGCCATGCTGATATGGCTTGTTCATTTATTTACTTTGTCTATATTTTAGGGATGACCTGGAAAAATAATTCCCTATTATGTTTTTCTCACAGCTTGTTCTCTGGGATGCAGATGCACATCTCTTGGCATATCATTTGGGGGTATGCTGCATTATGAAATAATAAAAGGGTTTATAGTGTTTGTTTTTTGGTAACATTTTATAGCTTATATAATATGGAAATATAAGTTACACAGGAGAAAAAATTTTCCATTTCTGGATACTCTTTAATATTTTGTATAGGCTTACTTGGGGTCTAAGTCTAGTTATATGTAGCTAGATATTTTGGACATATTTGCCACCTTGAACTTTTTCCCTTCTTTTTGCTTTCATGCATATGTTTTTGAGTGGGTGGGTGGGAGTACTTTTACTGTCACTTCTCTGTTGCTTGACAAACTTCTTATTCTTCAGAACTTTACTCTGGTGTCACTTTTTAAAGATTTTATTTATTTATTTGACAGAGATCACAAGTAGGCAGAGAGAGGGAGAAGCAGGCTCCCTGCTGAGCAGAGATCCCAATGCGGGGCTTGATCCCAGGACTCTGGGGCCATGACCTGAGCCGAAGGCAGAGGCTTTAACCCACTGAGCCACCCAGGTGCCCCTCTGGTGTCACTTTTTAAGTGAAATCTTTCCTGAGTCCTCAAATCCTTCTCTTGTACTGCTTTTAATCTTCAAGCCTCAATAATTAAATGTGTCTTGCTGTATTGTAATTTACTGTCCACCCTATCTACCATAACATCCAGTGGACTGTAAGTACCTTCCTACCTAAAAGGTAGGACTTTGTTTTTTTATATTTACATTTCTAGTATCTTCTATAGTGCTAGGGCTCAGTAGGTTATCAATAAATAAGTGGTAAACTGAACTGGTGCCAGATCATCTTTTGACTCTATGCATTCAGAGAGCTGAACAGACTGAAGAAGGGGATGGGAGGAAGGTCCACCTTGTATTCTTTTGCTTTCTTGGATTTTTTCTTACAGATTTGTATCTAATTAACTACCTAGGGGAAACTAGATAACCAGCTTCTTAGAGAACTATATGTAGATTAAGTGTAGGAAAGGGAAGGATATTAGTGATAAAGTGCCTCTGGCAGAGTGTTTAAGTCTGTATTGCTGTATTTTGTATGGCTAAGGTCACTGTTTGAAGGAGATATTTGGTACAGACAGTCCCAGACTTAGGATGGTTAATTTGATGATTTTTTTTGACATTATGATGTTTCAGAATGGTTCAAAACTACTGAAGGAGTAGAAACTATACTTCAGATTTTGATATTCCCCCCACCTCCCCAGGCTAGCAGTGTGCTGTACAATACTCTTGTGATACTGGACAGAGGCAGCTACTCAGAGCTCCCAGTCAGCCAGCCTGTTCTGTTTTACACTTTCAGTTTAATATTCAATAAATTACATGAGATTTTCAATACTTTATTATAAAAGATGCTTTGTGGCATTTTGTCCAGTTGCAGGCTAATGTAAATGTTTTGAGCACATTTAACGTAGGTACGCTAAGGTACGATGTTCAGTAGGTTAGGAATATTAAATGCATTTTCAGTATAATGGTATTTTCAATTTACAACAGGTTTATTACACGGTAATACATATTTGTCATTGCTTAACCATGAGCTCCTATTAGATTTGGACTTTTGAAGTTAGATTGTTTTGTTTTCACATTTTTACTTCTAATGATTGTCTAGGAGTTCTCCAGTTCAAATATCATTATCCTTATGAAAATTAGGTGAGATGACTTAATATATCTTTATTGGTAGTTTAAAACCTAAAAAGCCCTGGAACTGATTTTTTTTTTTTTTTCCAAGCATGGTGGCTAATCCCAACTGAAATTGGTAAACCTAACCATAGGCTTTATTGGTGCATCTAATTTTCCAACTTTCTGCTGAAGTATTAATGTATTTGATTATTGGTACTGTCGAGGCCACTATGGAATTTATTAGGTTATAAATGATACATACACTCTTTTGTCTTTTTAAAACCTGAAGAATTTCAATTCGGAGAAACATCTGGCCTTTAAAGGTTTGAATTAGAGATTGTGCACCAATTTTGTGTCCATTTTTTAAGAGATGGAAATTAAATAACACTGAATTGCATTTAGTGGAAAGGCTAATATTTCGCTTAAGTTCTTAGAAATCTTTTAAACGCTTCATTTGCATATATATTTGCCAGAGACTTTTAATAATTGAAAACTAAAGATACAGAGAGAGGGTATTTTTTAAAAAAGATAATTTGAGGGACTCCTGGGTGTCTCAGTTGGTTAAGCGTCTGCCTTCAGCTCACGTCATGATCTCGGGGTCCAGAGATTGAGCCCCACGTTGGGCTCCCGCTAAGCAGGGAGTCTGCTTCTCCCTCTCCCTTTGCCTCCACCCCCCACCCTGCTTATGTGTTCTCGTTCTGTTCTCTGAAATAAATAAATAAATAAAGTCTTAAAAAAATAAAAATGAAAAGATAATTGGGGGAAAAAAGATAATTGGATCCAGTACTCAGGACACCAGTCCTTTCTCTGCTTTTACTGAGTTGAAATGTCTTTCCTTATATGAAAGTAGATGAGTGCTACACTTTGTAATTTTTTTACTTAGCCAAAGAATGATAAAATAAGCAAGAGAAAATTATGTGTCCTGGCAATTTAGGTAACAATGAGTAGACTTGCTTTTTTTTTTTTTTTTTTGAAACATATCGATATGCCATCTTACCATTTATATGTTTGGATATTGAAGCAGAACTCCATTTTGTGTCAGCATCTTGACAAAATGTAATGATTGATTATGTAATACAATGTGTTTGGGAGAGGAACATTTGGTTTTGTGTCGTATTTGGCAGGAATGTGTTCTTGTGTTCCTTTTTATATTGTAAATTATGCTTATTCATATAATTTTTATATTTAATTTTCTGTTGCAAGAGTTTTTAGAGAGTGGTATCATAACAGTATTCAATAATTAATGTCATTCAAAAGACCTGATTTCCTTTTGGCTTAATTTTACCACTTAATATTTTAAAAATAGTTTATAGGTTGCAAAGCACTTTCATATGCATTATTTCAATTTTAAGTTTGTTTATTTATGTAAAATAATCTCTACACCCAAATGGGGCTCGAACTCATAACCCTGAGATCAAGAGTTGCATGTTCTTTCAATTGAGCCAGCCAGGTGCCCCCATTATCTCAACTTTACATGGTTGTCATTTTGATGGTTACTTTTTAAATAAGTCTGTATTTTAACATTAAGGTAGAGATAGAACAATCAAGCTGCTTTGACTTTTACTGAAATTAGTAATTGGTGGGCTGCCTGGGTGACTTATTTGGTTAAGCATCTGCCGTCAGCTCAGGTCATGATCCCTGGGTCATGGGATAGAGTCCTGAATGAGAAGCCTGCTTCTCCTTCTGCCTGCTGCTCCCTCTGCTTGTGTTCACCTGTCCTGGCCTGTGTGCGCATGCTCTCTTTCTCTGACAAGTAAATACGTAAATCTTTAAAAAATACATAAATAACATTAGTAATTGGGAATTATAAAGACCATTTTATTCTTAGACTGGACTCAGCATCTAATATATTTCTCAGTTTAATGCTACACTAATACTACTCTATCCTGATTTATCAGATTAAATAGGTATAAGTGGAAGGTTTTTGTTTTTAATTGGTCATCTTGCTTATTCAGGATAATTAATACAGACTTTTGCAAGAGAGGTGGCAGGAAATTTTTTGCTTCAAGCTTGACTTTGGTAAAATGCAACAGTTCACATTTTTAAATACTGTAAACTATCAAGAAATGCCAGAACTTTAAATAAATTATAATATTACTATCTACTCATATAACACAATATATCACATTGATGCCACATTTTATAAACTTAACTGCACAGTTATTTTGGAAGGACATGTGCGGAGCAGATATGCCTTGAGCTTTGCCTTGATTTACTGTTGCACAAAATAGTGCTTTAGGGGTATAGTTTTTATAATTTGAGTGAGTGTGTTTGGCCTTAGATTAGAAAAAAAGTAAAGCTATAACCATTCTAATCTGTGTCCACTTATGAGAAATTGTGGGTGAATTCATAGACTTGTCAAGCCAAACTTTGAGATGCCTGGCAGAACTATTTAACCTGGCAGCAATGAGCGGCCTCCAAAGTATTTAAATTTGATGTGAGATGTACTTCTGTATTCTATATGTGTGTATATCACACATCCTAAAATGGATGTGTATGTATTAAACAGTTGTAGTCTAGTGCTTCAGGGAATCTGACTCTGGTGCTTTTTAGGTGTTTCAGAGCATAGTTTGAAAACCACTGGACTTGATCGCTAAGATCACTTCCACCCTAACATTCTGTGGTTTTAGAAAGTCAAGGCTGTTTCGTCTCTTTGTAGATACAGAATTCATAGGATTTACTTGTTTTTGAGTAACATTTGGGTAGAAATTGTTTAAATTTTAGGCTCAAGTGATTCAGTGTTAGCATTATAAGTATTTTCACATAAATTCTTTTTTTTTTAATTTTTTTTAAAATTATTTATTTATTAGAGAGGGAGAGAGAGAGCGAGCACAGGCAGAGAGGCAGGCAGAGGCAGAGGGAGGAGCAGGCTCCCTGCTGAGCAAGGAGCCCGATGTGGGACTCCATCCCAGGACACTGGGATCATGACCTGAGCCGAAGGCAGCCGCTTAACCAACTGAGCCACCCAGGCGTCCCTTCACATAAATTCTTTAACAATTTGAGTGTTTATGCTCTTCTAGACATGCTGTAGTGCTGGGTGTATGTGATGGTGAACAAGACAAGTCTCTGCCTTCATGGAGCTTACATCTTGGGGAGACAAAATAAACAAGTAAATAATTTCAGATAGTAATTGTGATGAAGAGAATAAAGAGGGTTAAGGGTATAGCAGTTGATCAGGGACGAAAGAAGGAAACCATTTTAAGTAGAGTGGTGAGGGAAAGCCTTTCTCTGGAGGTAGCATTTGGGCAGGAACTGAAAAAAAGAGAAAGCCATGCAGAAGTCCGGGTGAATGATTTCCCAGACAGGAAGAACAGAGGGCCCTGAGATGGGGTCAAGTTTGCACATGGTGACAAGAAATTTCATCAGCAGTTACTTAGTGCCTTCGGCATAAGTAGGGGTAAATTCTAAAGGAAAAAAGATAATTAAGACAGTTCATGTCTTTCAGGGGCGACTGGGTTGCTCAGTCGTTAAGCTGCTGCCTTCGGCTCAGATCATGATCTCAGGGTCCTGGGATCCAGCCCCACATCAGGCTCCCTGCTCTGCAGGAAGCCTGCTTCTCCCTCTCCCATTCCCCCTGCTTGTGTTCCCTCTCTTGCTGTGTCTCTGTCAAATTAAAAAAAAAAAAATCTTAAAAAAAAAAGTTCATGTCTTTCAGCTGTTGAAAATACTGTGTTGGATCCAGTAATTTACAGTAACTTTTACAGACAGCTATAGGGAGCAGGGATTATTTTTTACTAAGAGGCACTATGTTTTCTGGTGGAATTGGGAATCTTCCTGTATTAGTGGAAAATTATAAAATTTATAAAAATTTATAAAATAAAAATTATAAAAGTACATTTTAAACTTTTTATATTGGCATAGAATAATCAAATGCTTCAAGAGTTTTTGGTTTTGCAAAGCTGTTCATAGTAGATTTTCCTTAGAAATTAATTAGTAATAATTTTCATGTTTAATTATATCTCTTTGTACAGTTCAGTACACTGCCATGCACATTATAGGTGCGACTGAATAATTCTTAAGGTTCACTTTTTGTGGTGCATGCTGTGGATACAAGTTAGAGTAGAGCAACCTTGTTTGAGGTAGTTAATGAGTTTTCAAGGAGGAGATAGTTGAATTGGGTTCTAAAGGGTGATTGGGAGTTCACTAGGTGGGGGAGGGCACATGATCAGCATTGCAGATACACTGAGCCTGAGCCTGGGAGAGTGTGTAGGATTTGGAGAATTGCAAAGTAATCTGCTATAGTTCTTAATGGAGTTCTGGGACATTAATGAGAAGTTGGCTGAAGGAATGAACTTGCCATAATGTGGGACACTTTTTTACATGGTGAGGAATAATTAATCGATTTTTTTTTTTTAAGCAAATGCTAGTGATAATCAGATTTGTGCTTGTGGGGGGAGATTTTTGGATTACACAGTCAAATTATAATTAAAATCACGTGCTTGATGGTGTGAAGTTCTTGAAGGAATATATTTTTTTCATTAGAAAAATTGAGTGTTTTTTATTCATACTGCAGGATTTATTTATTAAGAACTGTATGACTGAAACTCTTTCTTAAGTTTTTATCTTCCAGAGAACTGTTTATGCCAATACTAGTAGTTAGAAGTTTTACATCAATGGACGAGATTTGTTACATACATTTTAGGGCAGGCAAAATTTAAATGTTATTTGACATTATTTGCAGGCATGAGATTTAATATTACTTAGATAAATTAGAGTAACCCCAGAAATATGAGTTAGTGACAGATTCATCCATAGAAAATGATACCAACCTATACAGGTGTTCCCTCCTTTTCAAAAGTTCCCATTGTGCCACTTTGTTTTTATGAAATATCTACATTATTATCCGTTTTCCCTAACCAAAAGAAGAGAATTTTTGCTTTATGACAAAAGGTAGAAATGAAAGTAGTGTTTAGTGATTTATAGTGAGTCTCTTCAGTGCACATTTGGAGTGAACAAGAGGGGCCCTTCTCCGGGAACGACACTCAGCATCTCAGTATCAAGCTGCCATAGTTTTGAACTGTGTCTGGGGGCAGCTGTGCTTTATCATGATTTATTTTGTGCATTTGTTAACAACAAGTGTCCTAAGATATCAGCAAAGCCAGAGAAAAGTTTTGGGGGCTTTGGGAATGCTCAGAAAATTTTCCATACAAATTAATGGTAATTGCTTCTCTTTAAGGTTTTATAGGAATGCTTTACTTTTAGATGGTGGAGAAACCTGTATTATGTTACTACAAGTGCTTATTTTGCAATGCATAGATATGTGTGTATGTGTATGTTATTCAGAATACTATATAACAGTTACAGACTTATTTTAGGTTATCGGCATTATTTGTTAATTCCAAAATGCAAACCCCCTCCCGAAAACCTCAAATATATGTTTTTAAATAGAAAGACTTGATTCCATATAATGCAGTTTGAGCAAATTAGTACTTTGATAGTATGTGTTATATACCAGTTTTCATAGCAAAAGTTAATGAATTTACCATTATGACTTGGAGTTGCCCAAGTTACCTAATTGTCTATTTAGTTCATTTTTGGCTGAATAAGATGGAACTGATTATGACTTCTAATAAAGAGAGTTAAATTGTGCTGCAGTTTTACATGATGTCATTAAATTCTTTGGTACTAGCTAGTCTGAATGGAAATAACCATTCTGCCACCTTTAATTAGCTCTCTGACTTATTCTCCCTAAACTTCAGTTTTCTCATGTAAAAAATGTGGATAAATAGATTTGATATAAGGAATAAAGGCTCTTGTCGGGTTTTTGTTTTGTTTTTGTAGTGGGATTGCTACTTAAAGATGAGATTCTGGGGACGCCTGGGTGGCTCAGTTGGTTAAGCAGCTGCCCGAATTTGGCTCAGGTCGTGATCCCAGCGTCCTGGGATCGAGTCCCACATCGGGCTCCTTGCTCGGCA
>RCUC01161978.1:0-27164 GCA_003697995.1 Taxidea taxus jeffersonii | reverse complement strand
TTGCCTCCTAATGCTGGCTGGGGGGCACTCCACATGGGACTGGCATGTGGGGTGTTTGAGGAGGGACAGGATCTCTTTGGGACAGGGGCTCTAACAGGGCCTGGGGACGCTGCACTTGCAGCCACAGCCCCCGAGGGACGGCCAGGGCGAGGGCCGGGTTGTACCGGAAGTGGAGGTCCTTGAAGGAGAACTGCGTCTCAATGATGCCTGTGGTCTTGACACGGGAGCGCAGCACGTCCTGCTCAGTGGGCACATAGCCCGGGGTGACCAGGCGCTCCAGGTCTGAGAGGTAGCTGCGGGAGACCGCCGGGTGTGGGTGAGTGTGGTGGAGGGGCATGGTAGGACCCCGCCCGCGCCCCCTGTGCCCCGCCTGTGCTCTCACTAGCCCGCCGAGTCGTTGAGCTGGTACTCAGAGGCGCGATCGAAGCAGGCCTGGATACCCGAGTCCTTCCACAGCCGCTGGATGATGTCCGACATCTCCTTGGGCATCGTACCCTCTTCGATGGTGTCTGCCATGTGCATCAGCTTCCGGGCGTCGTCCTGAGGGCAGGGTGGGAGTTGTTGGTGGTGACCGTGGACTTGAGCTCAGTCTCGTGCCTCGAGTCCCCAGAGGCCCCGCTCAGCCAGTCTCCCTGCACACCTGGCGGGCAGAGTCTCCATACTGGATGTTGAGTGTGGTCATGGCGCGCACGATGGCGAGGATGGACTGCAGCGTGTTGCCGTAGATGATGGCGATGAACTCGAGGCACTCTTCTAATGAGTACCCATCCTGGTGGATGATCCTGTGACCAGGGTGAGCCGGGTCAAGGTCAAGTGGACTGGTGAGGAAGGACAGGCCCTGTGGGTGCACCCACCCTTAGGGACCTCAAAAAGGGCAAGGGCACTCACTTCATCTGCTTGACAATGGTGCTCTTCCCGGACTCACCGGCGCCTGGAAGGGAAGCTCCGCCTCAGAGCTGGGCCTGCCACACCTCCCTACAACCTTCCCGCACACCCCCTCACCCCACCACCCCACCCCCGCAACCGGGCTCAGAAGATGGGGACCGGTAGACTCAAGGCAGGTGCCAGCCCAACCCCAAGTTCCACCTGTTTCCCCCACCCCCCACCCCAAAGCAAGGTCCCGACACCCTGGAGGAAACACGTTTGTAAATGCCAAGAGTGACAAGGGGGCTGACAAGGGCAATCAACGACCTCAGCTGTGCTGGGGAGCCTCCAAGACCCCTGGTATTTCCATTCTTGGTTGTTCTGAAACCAAAATAAGGAGAACCTGGAGCGCCACACCGTGGAAAGTTCTGGTACTGCGTGCAGAGGATTATTTGAGCCGGGTCAACACCTCCCCCCGCTTCAGGGGTTGTAGGGAGGGGAGTGTCTCTCAGAGGCTCAGAGGGAATTAGAGCCTTTGAGTGGGGGAGAATACAGAGCTGACAACCCCTCTGAACCTGCTGTCACCAGGGCTTTGGGCACAGTTAATGGGATTTCTGGCTTAGCCTCTGTCTCCCTGGGGTGCTCTGGCTTGGTCCCTCTGCCCACATCCAGATGCCTGACTGGGTCCTGGAGAGCCTGGGGTGGGACCTGCACTGCTTCTCAAAGGAGCTCCTTCTTCCCCTTGTGGGAGGTAGTGACCTGGAGGCACTGCCTCAGTCCCACCTCTCCTCACCTCCCATGGGACCACGGGCATGTTTCTCCCCAGGGCCTTAGTAGCTCTAAAGAGGAACACCCTCTTTAGGTCTGCCAACAACAAAGCTCTGGAATCTAAGGGCCGTTGTCTGTGGATGGATGGTCCTAGAGGATGCCCACTCCCAGGAGAACTGTTACCTTCTTCTTCCAAGGAAGCAGCCCTATTGTAGGTCTCCCAAGGAAGCCTCTTGTTTCTGACCCCTGCCCAGCAGGGCTTCTCCAGAGAGGAAGGTGCCTGGTCAAGGCCCCCTGGAGAGGGGTTCCATGGGATACCCAGCCTTGGGGAGTCAGAGTACCGCCGACCAGGGCCAGGGCTCCCACTCAGTTCCCTGACCTGGTTAGGGTCATTCTGCTTCCCAAGTCACCCCTGTTTCACAGAAGAGCTACCTGCCTGCCCCCCACCCCCACCTCCAACCTGGTGGCAGCGCCCCCACCTGGACCCACACCCATACCAAGAAGCAGCAGTTTCACGGTTCGAGCATCCTTCTCAGCATCTTCTTTGAGCTTCTTTTCCAGCTCCCTTGAGTGCTTCTCCTCAGCACTAGCCCCAGCCCCCATGGTCCCAGCAGCAGGCAAACAGGGTGGTTGGCTGGTTCTTCTAGATGGAGGGGATCCCCAGAGCCAGGCTCGCCGGCCTCAGGTCTCCCAACACCCTTCTGATCCCAGGACTGGCAATCGACTGGCTTTCCACAGACCTGTGCAGGCCCGGTGGGGCTGCTTAGTGGGATTTGGGGGCCAGGGGTTCCCAAGAGCCAATGAGAGACAAGGACAGGTGAAGCCAGCTCAGCCCCCAGCCCTTCTAATCAGGTTGGCGTGGCCCCAATCCCTCAGCTGCTGACTCTGCACCCCTCTCTATGAGCCCCAACCCTCTAGGAGAGACCATGGAGACGGTCCAGCCCCTGCACCAGAGCAGGGAGACTGGTTCCATAGGGTCCAGACTTAGAAGGGGGAGAATAGGACCCTGAACCCCTGGGTGGGGGCAAAGGGGTGGGTCTGGGAGCAAGGAGGAGAGGGAGAAACAAGCATGGAGCACCTGCACCAGGCCCAGCACTAGACTCAGCGCTGCTCTTTATTTTGTAAGCTCACACGGGCCCTGGTGGATGGGTGCCCATGGCCTCAGTCCCATTTGACTGACAAGGAAGGAAAGGCTCAGAGGGTCACACAGAAGGAAGTGGTTAGGAAGGGCTGGGGGACTCTGGACCGGGCTCTGCAGAGTCAAGAAGGAAGGGAGAACACCGCATTTGTCTAGTATCAAAGGCTGGACCTGACCTGGGCAGGGCCTCGACATACCTCCATGACTCCAACAAACTTGAGGGGGGAGCATGCATGTCTGCTGTGTGTGCATGGATGTCTGTCCTTTGCTGGCATCAACCAAAGCAATGACACGTTTGTCCACATCTGCACTTGTATGTACACATGTGCACGTGTGTCTGTGTCTGGGGGGCACATGTGTGCCTGTGCACACTAGACACGTGTGCATGTGTTCCTTTTCCCTCATGCACACACATGCTGATGTGGAATAACACGTCCACGCGGGTATTTGTGTATGCATGTAAAAATACGCGCACGAGTAGCACGTGCGTTAGTGTGCATGAGCTTGTGGTTTTCGCCTGTGCGTGTGTGCTTGTGCACTTATGCATGTGTATGCCTGAATGTGAGCACACTTGTGCGTGCCTGTGCCTATGTGTACAGGTGTGTCTGCTTGCAACAAAGTCTCTGATGTGCAGAGCTGGCCATGCTCTCCCAGAGAACATTTTGCAGGCCTGTCGTCAGGTGGGGAAAATGAGTCCCAGAGCAGGTGCTCCCAGGGGCACCGAGGAGGGATGCACTTCCTGTCCTTCTGATCTGTTCCCTGTGGGTGCTCTGAGAGCTGCCTAAGGGCATTTGTAGGGCAGGCCTGCCTCAGCTGAGGGGGTCTAGGGTCTGCATATAGGTTCAGATGGGACAAGGAGTACTGCTGGGTGGAAGTTGTTCAATTAAGTCTAAAGTTCCCAGGCTCTAGAGAGTTCCCACCTCCAATAGGAAGACCCAAACCCTGGGCTCTCAAGGCTCCCTCCCAAGACCCTGAGCCTTCTGGCTGGACTCTTCCTGGAAACCTGGCTGCCTTGTAGTCCTAAGCTCTGTTGCAGACCTAAGAGACCACGAGGGGGTGCCAAGGCCTCAGATCCTTAGCAGTGGAGATGGTCCTTAAGCCTGTAGGAAATGGATACCGGCTCCTACCAGAGGCTGGTGGCTTCCCATTTGCCCTATTGGGTCAGCAGGTCGGGTCTGTCCAGGAACAACAGATTATCTGTCCCACCTTCAGCTTTTGGGTTCCACCCATCCTCCACACACACACCCCCCACCATGTAGTAAATGGGCCCCTGGGGTGGGGTGGTGGTGGCTCTGCAGCCCTTAGGGAGTTGGGGCAGTGCAGGAGCCCAGGTCTGTTACACCAAGGCAAATCTTGTTTCTGCCTATTAGGTTTATTTAAAAGTGGGGCCATCCACTGTCTCCCAGTCCCCCTCTGGCTCCCCTTGCCCACCAGATATGGTCATAAGCCCTGCTGGACCCATAGGCCTCCCCAGATCTTAGCTTCCCCGCCAGGCCTTGACTCATTAAATTTGACCAGGGCCCCCAGCAACACTTTCTCCTGTCCAGCAGCACCCCACCTGCCCTGGCCTTCCCCACCTGTAGACGCTTGCTCATGCCAGTCCCTCTGCTGAGAGCTAGCTGGAAGGAAGCAAGAAGGATGGAATTTTGTCAATTTTTAGGGTAGGGAGCAGCCAGACTGCAAGGGCTGTAGCTCTGTCTTGCTGATACTGAGTCCTTAGTGCCTGCCACAAAGCCCACCACAAAGCCAGGTGAGAAACCAATGATCAAACCTACAAGTGAGCGAATGGAAGCCAGGCTTGCGAGAGAAGTGTGGGAACAGTGGTCAGGCCACGTGAAGGGGGGCAGGAAGGACAGAATCTGGATGTAGGCTGAACCCTCATCCTCCCTCCCCTGCCAAGGAGAAAAGGCAAAGTCCAGTCCCAGAGCCAGTGTTTATTAGCAAGATGGAACCCAAGGGTGGCTGTGGCCTAGGCAGCCAATGGCCACCAGGAGCCCCTACCCACCTACTCCCAAAGCCCCCCAGAGCTATTTACACCCATCCTCTGAAGTGGTGGGCAGAAGGGAGCCCTGGGGGAGCCCCTGAAGGCCCCAGGCCTCCACCATTGCCCCCTCTCCCCTCAGTCCTGCCTGCACCTGCCCCTCTGCTATTCTCCCAGCCCCCAAGTCACAGTGGCCCAGAAAAAGCGAAGAGGAGGTAGAGTGGCCAGGCAGGGAGGGCTGGAAGTGTGCCCCACCCAGGCAGGGATCCTTTGCTCCTGTCCCCAATAAATAGAGAATAAATACCCAGGAGGGGGCTGGCCTTGACTGAGTGTCCCCTCCCAGGCAGGGGCCGGCCTCCTGTGACAGCCCCTTCTTCCCTCCTCGGAGTGCCTTTGAGCCCCCCACCCCCACTCCCAGTCTCTGCAGCAGTTCTCGACTCCTCGTCTGTCTGCACTGGCGGCACAGCTTGAGAGCACATGCTGGCAAAGGTGAGCAGTCCGTGCCCTGTCCAGGGGGGGCGTGCTCCCTCCCTGCGTCCTGTAGATTCCGGTGGTGGCGGCCAAGCAGGTAGACTCCCAGCTGAGGCTGGGGACTGTGTGGTCCTGGCCTGGCCCTGCCGACTGGCTGGGCCTGGCTAGGTGGGCTCTGTTCTCTGCTGTCTCTGACCAGCATGGGTCTCAGTTTTGGACCGTGCTGCCGCTGAGGCAGGCTATGTACAACCCACCAATAAATACTGTCTTTGCAGGGGCAGGGTGTGTATAGAATATAGATATTTTATATATATATATTTATATATATATATATCTTTTATATTAAAAGGGACGAGGCCGAGGCCGGCCCATCGCAGGGATCAGGCAGCTGGCCTCATGTGTCCGGTGGGTGATGGCGGCGGTTCCGGGGCTTCTTCTGGTCCTGGGGTTCAGGAGGCCTGGGTGCACCTGGGGCCTCCCTGGGGCTTGGGGGCACGTGGCGCCAGTAGCCCTGGCAGTACTGATGGATGAGGCCCACTTCAGGCTGGGCCAGCAGCTGGGCCAGCTCCTGGTAAGGGGGTGTGGGGAGGCCGGCACCAGGGGGCGGTGGGGCGCTTGCCACCAGCGGTGGGAAGAGGGCAGCGTGGACGGCATCCTGGCCCAGGACATGCAGCTGCACCCGCGTGACGACATGCTTGAAGTTGTTCTCGGTGGCCGTGCAGGAGTAGAGGCCACGGTCCCCGGGCTGCAGGGCGCGGAGCAGCAAGCCTTGCTCTGTGCGCAGGAAGCGGTCCTCAGCGCGAATCTGCAGGAGCAGGGAGCTGGGGCTCAGGGCTGTGTGACCTCCCTGCCGCCCAGCCAGCCCCCGGAGCAGACCACCTCTGTGGCCATTCCGTGGAAGGGGCCCCCATGTGGAATTTCCACGTAGCAAGAAAAGCCCACAGTAAGTTTCCACATACATCTGAACAGGGCATCTGTACACTTTTCCATTTCGGGAGGAATAATGCGGAGGAGATTCTCTGTACAATGAGAGAATTCTCGAGCATAGCATTTCTTTTTAATGGGCATACCCAAATGAAGTATCCTTATAGAATCTCCGCATAAGGAGGGGTGCTTGGAACGCATTTCCATGAAACAAGGGCTCCTCCACAGAATTCCCATATCCTAGAGCTCGAGCGCATTGACGTTTCCATGCCATGGGGTATACACCTCCAGCAGAGCACACGAATGGGATTTTCATATAAAGAGGCAGGCTTATAAGTGGTTTCCATAAAATACAGAAATCCTAGCGTTTCCATATAACTTAATTCACCAAAACGACTTCCACACAGGGAAGGGAACTTGGAAGGGCTTTCTTAGAATGGGGCTACCCCAGATGGGCTCCTAGAGCACTTTCCACCTACGTGGCCTTCCTACTGCACGGGGACTCCCACACCCACAGCGAGGACTAGGGGGTGGAGGAAATCACCTCACGTCGCCGGTCACTGGGGTCTCGCTGAAACAGCCACTTAACAGTGGCCTGGGGCGAGCGAGGCTGGCACTCGAGGAATGCCGCGCTCCCTGCCACGCCATACTGCACGGACTCCACCGTATTCTTGTTGGCTGTAGGGCAAGAGGGCGCAGCGTGAAAGCAGCATTGCCTCGGGCGGCCTGCAGGCCGGCAGGGGGCAGGGGCTGAGGGGCACACATGGGGCACCGATGCTGGAAGAAGGTAGGGCTAGACCATCGGGCATCCACTCCTTCCTTGAGTGGGTGGCTAAGGACAGCCGATCTGCCAAATCCCAAGACCCCTTGCCCCCCAGGTCATATGAGAGTCTTTCTGGGGAGGGGGCTGGGAAAAGCTCCACGGGCTGCATAGGGCCCCGTGCTAGGAGAAGCGTCCAGTGGCGAAGCACAGCACACTCACCGTTGGAGTTGAACCCGCGGCACTGCCTGATGGGGTTCCCGTGCCGGACATCCTGCCGGCGGCTCCGCCTAGATGAGGATAGCTCCTGATCAAGTATTTTCAAGAAAGGTGTGCCCCCTGCCCCAGGTCCCTATACCCCCAAGACTCTAGGGAAGAGTCTCATCCATCACTCCCAGGGTAATATCACATCGGTCACCAAGCCACCAGGACAGGACCCCGGGTCTGGTGGCTCAAATTCCAAGGGCCTGAGGGGTCCACACCTCTTGGAAGATGCTGTGTAGCGGGAGCAGGACTGGCCATCCCAGGCACAGTAGGGGTCCCGGGCGAGGCAGCAGTCAGCGCAGGCAGCCCCGTATGCCTGGCAACGGTGCAGGCTCAGGTGGGTGACACCCACGGCGGATGCCACGTATAGTTGTTGCTGAGGGCAAGGGAAGGGGTGTGTCAGTTCCCTCCCCACAGCCAGCCCCCATCAAGAGCCAACTGGGCTCTTTGCCTTCCCATTCAATGCCTCAGTTTCCCAATCCTTATGCCAAGGGCATGACCCCAAGGGAGAACAGGCTCCATCCCTACCCCCAGCAAAACCTTAGCAAAACTTACTCTCTTGGAAGAGATGGTCATGGTCTTAACAGGTGCTGGCTCCTGGAAGAAGACAGGGATTACCTTGGGGATGGGGGACCCCTTCCCTGCCCTGATTTGGAGGGAGTTCTGAGGTAAGGAGCTGGTATTAAGGATGGCCAGGGTGAGAAGAACAGGACTGGGTGTCATACCCATACCCACCTTGAAGACCTCTACCTCCTCCAGCATGAGCTCCTCCATTTCCTGGTCATCCTTGGGCAGCACGATGACCTTCTGTACTGTCCCGCGGTCTGGAACGGGCCGGGCAGGGCCTCAGTGGGGCTGAGGATGCTGGGGAAGGGGTACTAGCCTCAGCCCCTTCCCCCACCAGGTTCCAACCCCCCAAGGGCAGTGGAGCAGGAACTCTGTACCAAGGCTGAAGAAATTCCCCCGATGAAGGGGCCCATGATAAGGGCGGGTGGTCACGGCTGGGGTCTGCCCCTCTCACCCCAGACCCTCATTTTGGGCACTGCTGAGAAAAGGACGTTGGAGGTACTCCTGTGTGAAGGGGCTGGAGTTGCGGGGGGGCACACGTGCACACGTGTGCATGAGAGCATGTACGGCGGTATTTGGACCCACATGTCCTATAGGTGTCGGCCACCTGTTCCCTTTTTCCTAACCCTGCACGGGCCCCCAGGTACCCAGTGTCCCTGCTGTCCCCACCCCTTGTCTCAGCTATCCTGGCTCCAAAGGATGGTGGTAGCAGAGTTGACCTTGGTGAGCCTGGAGCAACCCCCAGCAAGGTAGGGCTCCCACCCCACAGATCAGCACCCTCCGCCCAACGGGCCCAGCGTGGGAGGGTCTGGGAGCAGCAGTGGGTACCTGTGCCCAGGAAAAGCACCTCATAGCGCCCGTCGGCTGCATCCACCTGGTCCACAGCAACGGTGGTGAGCCTGTAGGGGGCACCCGTGCGGACGACCAGGGGCCGCCTCTGCAGAGGGTACACGGCCTGGTACATGAGCGGGTGGCTGCGCATGAAGTTAATCACTTCGTCAGGGTAGTCCTTGGTGGACTTCATGGATGGCGTGAAGGTCCCTCCGGGGCACTGCAGGCACATGACGAGCGTCAGGCCCAGAGGGGGCTTGCTGACCCCCTCAGCTCCAGAAGAGGCCTCTCCTTTGTTCGTCCCCAACACACCCACCTGCTCCACTCCTCAGGACCCCCATCCGGGCTTCCCACCGCCTCACCCAAACTCCCTGCAGGCCCTGCTCCAGCCGAGGTCCCAAGGTCCTACATGGCCAAATTCTGCAGCCACCTCCCTGGCCTCATGTGCCATGACCTTGTGGTGGCATTAGGCAGAGCTGAACACTCCCTTCCCAGGTCCTCATCCCCCATCCTACTGTCTCCTTCCTCCAGTCTGCCGCCCACACCCACTGGCACCTGCTCGAGAGACCATAGCCCTAAGTTTCCTTAACACTCTGCAGGTGCTCTGCCCCCTGACCTGGTGCTTTTCCTTCTGCCTGTCCTTCACCCCTGCCCAGCCCTCATCTCCCTGGTCACCACTAGCCAGCTCCCCCAACACCAGCTTGCCCTGCAGCTCTGTCCTGGCTCCCAAGCGGCCACACCCGGCCATTATCTTTGTTCCTGGATCCTGGCTGGGTTCTTCACAGCCTGGTGCTGGGCAAATGATGATTCGTTTCATTTTGTTTTATTTATTTATTTTTTTAAGTTCGCTCTGTGCCCAACGTGGGGCTCAAACTCATGACCCCGAGATCAAGAGTTGCGTGCTCAACCAATCAGGGCTAGCCTGGTGCTGGTGTTTTGTTTTTTAATGTCAGCTTTATTTAAATGGATATATGGGGCGGTTGCCTCGGTGGCTCAGTTGTTAAGCATCTGCCTTCAGCTTAGGTTATGATCCCAAGGTCCTGGGATCGAGCCCCACATCGGGCTCGGAGCAGGAAGCCTGCTTCTCCCTCTCCCACTCCCCCTGGTTGTGTTCTCTCTCTCATTGTGTCTCTGTCAAATAAATAAATGAAATCTTAAAAAATAAAAAAGTAGATACATGGTAGGTTTTTGTGTGTGTATGGCCCACCTCCCCGACCTGGCTGTGATCTCTGTGATGGTGGGGCCCACATCTGTAAAGGGGCTAACCCAGAGCAGGCCTCATAAACAGAAAGGAAAGGCAGAGGTGGAATGATTGGGGCCCTCACCGTGCCGGGCCGTGGGTAAGGCATCTTCCCCGAGAAGGGCATCCACTGGTAGTTGGGGCCCTCCTTGTGGGCAAAGGGCCCGTTGAAGACCATGCGGATGTCAGCCATGGAGTAGACGCACACGGCAGAGCCTCGGAACACGGAGCTGCAGGCAGGGCAGGCTGCTGCCATGAGCAGGGAAGACCCTCTGCCCAGTGCCCCTCCCCAGCCTGCCCCCAGCCCCTAGATCGCCACCAGGCTGGGGACCTCCACAAGCCATAGCGCCCCAGAGCAACCAAGCCCTGCCGCCGCCAGCCCCGGCCTCACCCCGAGGAGGTAAAGACAGCATAAATGATGGGGTTCCTCACATCCTGGGTCTGCTGCACAAACACGTCCTCTGGGGGGAGAGAGAGAAGACATTGGGAGGGTGCAGTCCCTGAGAGCTCCAGGGCCCTGCTCTCTCCTGCCCAGGTGGCCCACCAGAGGGGCCCTGACCCCGCCCATCCAGCCCCCACCCCTCCCAGAGCAGCCAGAGGATCCAGCCCGCCTGCTGGGCACTCACGGAGCTCATCAAAGTGAGTCTCGATGCCATCCTCCCCGGGCACAGAGCACACCAGCCGCGCCTTCAGGAACGTGCTCCACTTGTTCACCAGGCAGCAGTGGCCACCGTCGTCATTCTGCGGGAAGGGGACGGGGTCAGATTGGCTCTCACACCGAGGTACCCTGCGTGAGCAGGGCTGCTAGAGCCCACAGCGGGTGTGGAGAGGGGCAGCGCAGGGCAGGGGTGTGGGGGGCCCTGCTGGCGCGTACCAGGCAGATGCGCCCGATGCGGGCGTACACTGCGGGGCTCTGCGGCGCCTCAGCCGACCGCTCGCGGAAGAAGAAGTAGAGTTTGTCGTCGTTGCGCTCTGCGCTGTCGGGGATGAGCTCAGCGTGGATGAAGGAGGGGTCTGCAGGCGGGCAGGGGTCAGCTAGGCCGGCACTCCTCCTACAAGGCCTCTCTCCCCCCACAGAACCCCTGGCCAGGCACAGGCACAACCCCCACTTTTGCCCCGACTTGCCACCTCCCCTGCCGCAGCCTGTCGCAGGGCCAGATCCCCAACGAGGGCCCCCTGAGGATCCTGCAAGGTCACAGACATGCGGCGCCCTGGGGTCTCATGGGCCGCCCTCACCGTTGAGCCACCGAGAGTTGTACTGGTCCGTGCGCATGGCCGTCTGCTTCCCCAGCGTGCGGAAGATGGCAGCATCGGTGCCCATGAAGTCGATGTACACACCGGCATAGAGCTCCTCGTCTGTGGGCGGGCAGGTGGGGCAATGAGGGCACCCCTGTGACCTCGGGGGGCAGGGTCCTGTCTCCCCCCTCAGACTCCCCAGGGCATGACCGTCGCACGAGTGGGGTGCTGGTCAGTGCTGAATGGCCTCTGGGGACTGGGGTTAGCATTGATCAGCTCTGATTCGCAGCAGGAGCCGATTTCTGTGGTATAAATGCTCCCACTGTGGCTGCCTTCACGCTACTAACCCGGAGTCACCGCACGTGGAGCTGGGGAGAGCCGCCCACACCACCATATAGTCTTTCTACTCCACAAATACAACACATGTCAATAACCTCAAGAACAAAGATAATAATAAAATGTAGTGAAATAATGGGGTGCCTGGGTGGCTCAGTAGTTAAGCGTCTGCCTTCGGCTCAGGTCATGATCCCAGAGTCCTGGGATCAGGCCCTGCATGGGGCTCCTTGCTCAGGGGGAAACCTGCTTCTCCCTCTCCCACTCCCCCTGCTCGTGCTCCCTCTCTCGCTGTGTCTCTCTCTGTCAAATAAATAAATAAAATCTTCAAAAAAAAAAAAAAAGGAGAAAGAAAGAAAGAAAATTTAGCAACTACGCAGGCTCTAACATACCACTCCGTGTCTTCCTTCTAGACGTGCCCAGGGCAGGCCCTGCTTTCCCCCATCAGACCCCTAGGCAGGGAGCCACCATCAGGCTAGGCAAGATGGGGAGATAACGTCTAACCCCTGCCCGGAGGTCTTTCCCAGGCTTGGAGGTGGCACAGTGCCCAGGAGTTGCTCTGAGGGGCAGACTGGATCAGGCAGCCGCAAACAGGCAGAGAACAGGGTCATAGTGGGCTCGCCCAACCTGGGGGTAGGGGCAGCAGCTGCTCCTGAGGCCCCAGAGAGGACCCCTCCTCAGAGAACTTTTCCTTAACTCTCCTAGACCCCTGGCCAGACCAGAAACAAACCCTGACCCCCTAGTTGGTGAGGGGGTCAGGACTCCATCTGTGTTCCCCTGTGGGACTCTCCTAGCCTCCCAGACACACTAAGAACATGCATGAAACCACCCTGCCTTCTACTGCTCCCAGTACAGACCAAGCTTATCTTCTCTCTCAGACAGCCTGGGGAGGGCCTTTGCACCGCCCATTTCAGGGTAGGATCTGGCCCCCTGAGTACCTCTATCTGAGGGGCTAGAGAAACTTTCACACCACTAGTCTCCTCCCCGTAGCTCACACTGGGCTCTGGTCCTTACCCCACCCCCTGCTGGGTGTGGCCCCATGGGAGGGTTCAGGGTTGGCATGGTCACAGTCTCTGCCATGGGGAAAGTGTTGGTGCCATGCTCCCTATTCCAGAGGCAGAGGCCACCCACTACGGCTGTAGAACCAGGATAGGGTAGTGGCACTCACTGATGAGAGCTGAGGCTGTGTCCAGCTTGGGGTCGTACGGACACTTGCCCTTCCCTGACTCGAGTCTCTCCGGCTCCAGGTAGAAGATGTAATCCTGCAGGGCAGAGGGGAGCTCAGCATTGTCCAAGCTGGTCCCGCAGCCAGGAAGGTTAAGGGTCATCATGTCCCCAGGGTAAGTGCAAGCCCCCTGGAGACACCCTGAAGCCATATCCCTTCACTCCCCAGATATCCTTGGGTTTTAACTGTCCAGCCAGGTCTCCCTGGGGAAGGGTCATGATGCACATTCCAAGGGAGATGATTCCTGGTCCCAGGTATCAGATAAGACCTGAGAATCAGGGGCTAAAGCCCCCTGCCCCATGCCAACTGGTTCAGGGAGACTCTGGTCAGGGCCCCTGGGGCCACAGAGGCACAACTCTTTAAGCTGTGGCCACCTGTCCTGGGCCAAGATGGGGCTGCCAACCTGACCAGGGCAGGAGGTACTTCCAAGGGCCCGCGGCCCTGACCTTTGTTGCCAGGTCCCACCAGGCCAAAGGGCCCTGAGGGTACTGTCTCCCCAGACTTTATGTCCTACCTGCCGTCCTCAGGACAGACGAAAGGGCCATGGCCTTTCCCCTGCCCTTCAGCAGAGCCCCCAGCTCCCCATGTCTCCCCAATGAGTCAGGAGTTGAGAGGTCCTGCCCAGACCACAAGGCATTCACAAAGCCCTCCGTGCCTCCCAGCCCAGCCCTGAGGATGCCAGCAGAAAGGCTGATAAGGCGCTGGGACCAGAATGAGCATGTGGGGAGAAGGGAGGGGCAAGAGAGGGGCGCAGAGGCAGGGAGGAGGAGGCGGCAAGGGGCAAGGATGGTGATGGGAAGGTGCACACAGGCCCACTTCCAGTTACGCTCGGCACACGTGACTTTTTGCGCACACGGGGCTGCACACACAGCTCGGCACACGCCACCATCAGCACACAGAACCCGCCACTCACACCCTGCGCACACATGCGGTCAGAGCCGTCCCACATTTCTGCACTCCCTGCCACAGATGCACACGCTCACGTGACCACTTGCTCTAGCACTCACCGGCAGCCCCGGCTCCCCTGCCCGCCCCTGCCCAGCCCCAGCTCCCCAAGCCCCCCTCCGGCTCAGTCCCCGGCCCAGTCCCCGGTCCTGACTAGGGGGCAGAGAGCTCCGCCTCTTCAGCCCCAGGAGAGCAGAGTTTCCAGCATGTGGGTGTGCAGGACACCTGTGTCTGCCTGTGACCTGTGCAGGCCTGGGGCACGGACAGGAGAGAGTAATATGTCAGGCCGCAGACACGTGCCATGTTCAGACCCGGATGCTGACTAAGGTGTGCGTGGGAGAGTACAACATGTGCCCACAGGTGTACGTTGCTGTAGGCTCATGCCTGTGTACACACGTGTTCTGAGGCCCGAGGCTGTCTTTGCACCTGGTGGCTTCATGATCTCCTGCCTACAAGGACTCACAGGCTGACACGAAGCTAGCTGCGAATGCCTTCGGCACCTGAGGGCACAGTGTGGAGAAGGAGCGGGTTGGGGGGCCCAGAGTCGAGGAAGACCCTCGGAAGGCTCATGTGGGGTGCGGGCTCCTGGTTGGCAGGTCAAGCCCAGGGGCAGTTCAGCTCAGAGGCAGTGCTGCCTGGCAGGGGCCTGCAGGGCTGAGTCCCACCTGGCGTGGGGCTGTGGGCGTCGGGCGGAGGGCACCATCCGTGGCTCTGCTGCCTCGGCCTCTGACCACCTGCGTCTGGGTCCAGGGCGTAGCCTGAGAAGACGAGGAACAGGCGTTAGAGCCGGGGGTGGCCGGGGCTGGGGGAGCGGGCTCGGGCTGCCAGCCTCTCACAGCGCACGCACCAGGAGCACACATGAGCGCCCGGGCCCCCAGAGCACACATACGCCCCTGCACGTGCACACACACAGCTTGGCACATGCCCGCACACATGTGTCCCTAAGTCCACTCACTCTCACACATGTCCTACAAGGTCATACCAGCTCACACATATGCCCACATGGAAATGAGAAAGGGCAGAAGCGGGCAGGGCAGGACGGAGCTGGGGAAGGGGCAGCTCTCCTCCCAGACCCTGTGGCAGAAGGGGACCCCAGTGTCCAGCCTCCTGATGCTGAGGCCCCTGCCAGGCCCTCTAGGTTGGCGGCAAGGGCACGGTCCACAGGCACAGTGCTAAGAGGTCTGGGAACGGCCGCTCACTGAGGCCTCCTCACATCGACCTGTGAGAAAGGCAGCTGTTAGCCCCATCTTCAGGTGAGAGAGTGAAAGGAGTCACTCACCCAAGGTCCCGGGGCTGAGCAGTGGCAGGCCTGGGGCTCAAGCTCAGCCTCCCATCAGAGCCCTGGAGTGTGGCTACTGGTGGGGAGGCACGGGGCCAGGCCGGGTGCGGCTCACCTGGGCTCGGCGGCCACGGTTGACATAGGTGCACATGGGGTTGTAGGCACCGGTCCCACACACGTACAGGTGCGTTCGATTCCAGGGCTGGATGAGCCTGACGAAGTTCCCACACTCACCCTGGGGCCAGAGGGAAAGCCAAAGAGGTGCCCAGATGCCTGCCTGCCCTGCTGCCTCCCTGAGGTCCCTTGCCTTTCATGCCCTCTCTATGCCCCCTGCAAGACCCCCCTGCCCCAAGCACTCACATTGCCATCCTTGCCTGAGAGCACACACTCCTCAATGCGCTGTGGGGAGGCTGCCCAGTGGATCTGCCAGAAACGGGGGTCAGAGGGGGGGGCTTGCTGGACAGGGCCTCCAGCCCCAGGGCCCCACACCCCTCCAACCCCACACCTGGGCTGGCCCTTACAATGAGGGGCTCACGGTTGATGTCATGCAGGTCCAGGGACAGCACGTAGTCCTTGCTGCCCACGTACATGCGGTCGTGGTCCTCGTCTTTGAGCAGGATCCGGTAGTCCGTTGTGTTGAGCAAGAAGTTGAAGAAGTGGGCAGTGCCTGTGGCCTTAAGCTCTGTGGGCGGAGGGCAGGGCAGCAGTTAGGCTCCTTGGAGACCATCCAGACATCCCATCTTTGACAGAGGGAGGACCTCCACCACACCATCATCTTAAACCCCCAGCTTCCACCCTCCCCCAGCCCCAACCTGGCCCCAGGGGCCTACTTAGCTCCCTCTTTAGTCCCTGAGATGCTGGGAGGAGAAAGTGGAACAGGTGGGCAGGCCAGGGAAGGGACCACACCCAAAGCTAAAGCCCTGATTCATCAGCAGCCCCAGCCAGTCTCTGGGTCCCAATGAAAGGACAGTGGGTGCGGGCCAGGGCGCGTGATGGCATCAAAGAGTCTTTGCTCTAGTGGGGGCTAATGCTCCCACGCTCAGGGTGGGGCCTGCTTCCCACAGGGGCCTAAAAGGGTTAATGAGCAGGAGGGGGGGGGGGGGGGGGGGGGGCAGGTACCTCTAGGACAGCCTGCAGATGCTGGCACAGGGCCGGGATGCTTTGTCCTCACCCCAGCTGCCCACCAGACAGGGAAAGCTGACACACAGCATGGTCCCTGCCTCATCTGAAGCTGGTCAGCCAGGACACTGGACAGCCCTCTTTGGAGCAATACTGTCCCATAGAACTTGGCCTTCCCCCCAGATCCCACTGGGGTGCTAAAGGTGGAATTCTCAGGCCACTTTGAACCAGTCAGGAACAGTCTTTCCCAGGAAAGCTTCCCCCTAGTGCTACAGTGTCCCAAGGCTGGGGGGGCAGGGTCCAGTGGAGTCCTTAGTTTCTCTTCTGCATGAGTCTGGCGGCCCTGACCCTTCCGCCCCCAGATTGCTGGGGAAAGTCCTCCTTCCTGGAGATGAAGGACAGGAAGGAACTTGGCCAGTGACAGGCTAATGACAAACACAGGACTCCAGAAAACTTAGGAACTTTGCTCTAGGAGTGGGGAGAGCCAAGGGGTCTACTTGGCAAGCCCCTCCTCACCCCACCCCCAGCTGTCTTCAGCTCAGCAGAAGAGGGAAGACTGTAATGAAGGTGATGAATATTTACCAGCACAGGGGGAGGGGACAAGGGTGGGGATGGTAGCACATGGAGGAGCACACGCATGTATGCACATGGCCCATGTCTGCACATGTGCACACCCAGTTGGCAGCAGATGAGGCACCCGTGAAGGCCACCATACAGCTCCCATCCCCCTGCCCAGTAGCTGGGAACCCATTTCCCAGGTGGGGCAGTCCGGAGGTAGGCCTGGAGAGGGAGAACAGCTGGGATCATATGCCCTAGATGCTGCCAGAAGGTAGGACCAGCAGGTGGCCCCATCCCATCAGTCAAGTCAAAGTTGACCTTGACTCAGGCAGCTGTCTCTGAGGGGCCTGGCTGACCCTGACCCTGGCTGTGTGCTCAGGACCCTGGAGCAGAGCTGGAGGGGCCACGCCTGAGAGCAGCTTCAGATAGGAGCTCCAGGACTGTGCTAAGATGGGGGGGAGGTGGCGCTGGGAGCCAGGAGACTCCCACAGCAGACCCAGAGCCTACATCTGAGGGGCTGGGAGGCAAGCAAAGGCCCCATGTGGCAATGAGAGAATACAGGTGATGACCTTGGCCAACCGCTGGGACGCAGGGATGCCAAGAGATCAAAGGGCCGATCCCTGCCTGGCTACGGCTTTGCCCGCCTGTCTGGCGGTGCCTCTGAAGTCCTGGGCAGGGCAGCCTGGGCACCTGTCCTGCACCTGTTGTTGGGCCACTTGGAGTCCCCCGCCTGACCACCCAGCCATAGTGACAACAGGAAAGTAAACACTCCCCCCACCCCCAGGGTCAGGAAGCAGCCAGAGAGGAAATGGGGCTGCCAGCGGAGCCCCCCCAGGCTCAGACAGGCTGCCAGGGGTTATTTATACTCCAGCTGGGGTCATGGCCTTGGGTTGTCCCCTTACCCGTCCTACTGGGTTAGGAGGCATTTGGGGGACATGGAGGGGAGGGAGGCAGAGGCTCAAGTGGGTAGCTTCAGACATAGGCATGTGGGGTAGGGGAAATCTCCAAACATCTAGCCCCAGGGACAAAAGCAGTCAGAATCCCTACCCTCCATCCCTGCCCAGTCTTGGGCCTCTGTAATCTGGACCCTCCCCCTCTGTGAGAACCAATGCCCAAGCCCCAAGCCCAAGTCCCCCCGGAGCTCAGAGCCCCAGTACTCCAGGCTCCATTCCCCCTTTGTGGGAAAGGCAGGGGAGAGACACTCAGCAGAGGGACATGGGAGCAGGAGACTAGCCTTGATCGGACATCCTACCTCCTAAACATCCACTCCCTGCTCCCTACCCCTTGGGTAGAAGTGGGCATGGAGGGAACCTCCCACTTAATCATCAAGCACCTATTACGTGCAAAACCTTGAGCTCACAACATCCAATTTACAGATGAGGACATCAAGGCACAGAGAAAGGAAGGAACAGGGCCCAAGAGCATGGGGGTAAGATTCCCACCCAGGTCCGTGGCCTTTGGGGCTGAAGGAGAGGCAGCCCAGACAAAGCCAGTCCTGGTGAGGGGGACTGCCTACTGGGAGGGTGAGGGCCTAAAGGTGACTCCCCCTCCATTGACAGGACACATGACTCAGGACCCCCGGGACCCCTGCCAGTGGACATGGGATATGGCGTCAATGGCTCTGTTGTCACAGGACATGATGCTTTGGTCACTGTGGAAACTTTGAGGGGGAGTCCCCATGAGGCCATGTGGGGTCAGAAAGGCGTAGGACCAAGGGTCAGGAGTCTTTGGCTCTGGCGAGGGCTTCATGACTCCAGTCAGGGCACTCTGTCCTCATTTTCCTAGGTAGACCATCTCTGAGCCCTCCGAGCACTGAAGTCCAATGTGATCCGTGCAGGTGAGGGTCCTGCTCTGAACTCAGCCGAGTACGCCTTGGGACCTCTCCTCACCCTCCTCCATGGGCTGTCTTTGTCTTGGTGGGGAGAGGAGAATGGATGAGATTCCCAGTTTTGCCCCCTGCAAGCTGGCTTCCAGGTGTCACCATCTCTTGGAGGACGTCCACCCTCAGTCCCATTCCGCTATACCACTTCCTGGGGCTGGGGTACAGAGCAGAGGGGGTAATGAGGCAGGAAAGGGCTTCCTGCTGACTCAGCCCAGTCCTCCCCTAACTCCAGCTTATCTCCACCCCACCCTCAACTCACAGGAGCAGAGCTAAACACTAAATCATCCATCCAAACCCAGCTTACAGAAAGGGAAACTGAAGTGGAAAAGGCTTTTCCAGGGTCCCAGAGTAAACTGAGTGTAGGGCTCTGGACTTAGTAACCCATGGCTAGAGTGCTCCTCTCACTCCTGCCAGACTGTAGGAAAGAATTAAAACAAGGGGCTCCATGACAGCTCTGTACCCCAACTCCAAACAGGGAAGACTGAAGCCCAGGGGAGATGGGTGCTCGCCTCCAGTGAAACTGGTGTCCTGTCACCACCCCCTCCCCACCCTGCCATAGGGCAAAGGAGCCAGAGGCCTTCATTCCTCCAAGAAGCCTGGGTCAGGGCAGGAAGTAGCCGAGTAGTCCTGGGTTTCCTGCTCTGATACCTGCACCATCAGCAAGGCTAGATGCTCCTGGCCCCCCAGCCCCCCTGAGAAGCATAGACTTGGGCCTAGGGGGCATCTGTGCGTGGGGGGGTGGCGACATGGGCCTGGCCTGGCCATGTCCTCAGGGCTGTTCTCTACTCCGTCTCCCAGACCCAGCTCTGAGAGCAGGAGTGTCACCCCATCCCCATCTCCATGGCAGTACCAAGAAGGGGGGCTGGGACACAATCAAAAGTTTTGTGGATATTGAAACTCAAGTCTGGATAAGCTTTGACCTTGGGGAGAGAGGATGGTGTGCGTAGTAATGCCTCCTGGGAAGGGCTTCCCACGCCCATACCCTCACCCAGGCCGGGCACAGGTTGGGTGGGGCGATATCCGGGAAGGCTTTTCCCGTCATCGGGAAGGAAGAGCCTTTTCTGGCATCAGACACCTCATTTCCGCAGCCGTTCCCAGCCTCTAGAACTTCCCCATGGCCATTAGACACTCAGGGTCCTGGCCCAGAATGGCCTGGCAAAGGTCCAGAGGCAGGAACATTCTCAGTGCCCAGGGGTTTAGTCTTGGGGGGGCAGGGGGAATCTCTGTTTCCTCCCCTCAGGGAAGCAGCGGGTGCCTGACTTTAAAGGAGGTAGTGGGTGTGCACCTCACTGAGGGGGTGTGTCCATGGCCCTCACCCGTAGACCCCAAGTGGGCGGCCCTGACCCCTGCTGCCAACCCCTGCTGCCCGTCTCTAGGACACCGGCTCTGTGGCCAGTGAGGCAGGGGCCTCTGTCAAAAGGGGGTCTTGGAGCAGAGGTGGGCACCCCGCCCCCTTGGTTACAGCCCCACAAAGCAGCAGGTCCTGACTGACAGTGTCACCTCCCCGTGCTGTGCTTGGGTACTGGGGGGTGACAGGTCCCTACAGCCCAGCTCCGACCTCTGACCTCACGTAGGCTAGTGCAGCCCTAATCCCTGAGCTGAAGAGCAATGAGGTTGGGGGTGAGAGGTGGGGGTGCTGGCCAGGGTCTCTGTCAGTGTTCTATCCTCCTGCCCTTCTGAGGAAGGAAATGGAAATGGACAAGGAGGGGGCAGCAGTGGCAGGGCCTAGACAGTCCTTACTGGATGTCCCCATGGACTCAGTGTTGGGGGGCAGCCCCTTATCACGCCCCCAAAGCTGTGAGGGGCCCCAGAGGAAGGCCTGGGGGCTGGGCTGGCCCCCTGGCTCCCGGCCTAATCCTCTTTTAATGAGCGGCCAGCCGGAAGGCCTCAGCGCCTGGCCACAGCCCTACAACCCTGGGAGCCCCAGCCAGGCTGAGCTGGGGGCAGGGCAGCCCCTGAAGCCTCTGCAGGCACCTTTCTCCCCACTCCGCTCAGCGCACCCACCTCATTCACACCCCAGTGCCAGGACCCCAGCACTGGCCAGGCCAACCCACAGCCTCAGCATCTGCATGGGTGTACTAGGGAGACATCTGACTTGTGCTCCCACGGACTCCCTTGGACATTTATCATTTGTTCAGGGTCAGGTCCCACATGGAGCCGGGCAGGGGAGGCTGTCACCGCTGATCAGGGGCTTGCTCTCCCAGTCCCTTTTCTATCCCAGAAATGTTCTAGATGGGAATCCCTAGAAACTAGACCCAGAGTTTTGCCTGAGGCTTAAGCTGCCTCCTCCCTGGGGGGGTAGGCTCCAGTTCCTCTGGCCCCAAACCCGACAATATCTGTCCCCTCCAATCCCATCCCTGGGCCAGGCTTTCCAGATTGGAGACCCAGAAGATCCCCAGGAGCCATCCACATGCGCCCCCCTTCCCCCCAGGCAGGTGAGCCAGGTCGGTGCCAACAAAACCAATTACAGCCGCTCTCACCCAATTAGCAACTAATTATGGCCTCGTAGTCCATTCAACATAATTAACATGTAAATGACTCCGCGTGTTTATATTCAATAACGGCTCTGATTGAATTTAATTTAAAAGTCTGAACTGGGGACCCAGTTACCGTATTTCACCATCTAGAGCACCTCTTCCGGGGAACGTCGGCTCCTGAGGGAGAGAGACACGGAGGTGGGGGGGCAGATGCTGTGACACTGGCCCAGCCCGGGCTGAGGAGGGTAGAGATGGCTGTGGTCCCTACCTCCCTGACTGTCCCAGCGGTGTGGGAAAGTGGTGAAGTCTGAAGAGCCCCAGTGGGACCCTAGAGTTGGGAAATCCTCTGGAACTAGGGGCCCCTTCTTAAGGGCTACTGTAAACATCCCAGCTGTTCGGTAAACACCAAGCCAGAGCTGAGCCGGAGCCACCCAGCTGGGCTAAAGCTCCACTGTAAAGCCCTCCCATTTTTCGGACTGTGGCCTGGGGGCTGGGGGCTGAGACCTGGGGCCTGGGGGCTGCAGGCTCAGCCGTGCTCCCACGCCCGTTCCGCCCCAGTGCCCACCTGCTCCGCCCAGGAAAGGACAGGCTGGGGCACAGCTCATCTTGACCCAGAAGAAACCAGGAGGGAAGGGGCAGCAGGGCCACACCATGGCACAAGTGCCAGCCAGAAACCCACGGTTCTACACCTCTCTCGTGCAAGGACGTCGAGTGGCTTTTGACCACTGTGTCCCAGAAGGTAGGGGGCTCTCCAGCCTAGGTCCCTCCAGGGATCCCTGCTCGCCCCCCAGGGCTCCATGGCGCCTGATCATTCTAGGTCTGACCCAGTGACTCAGGAGGCCAGGAGGTCTGATGTGGATCCTTTGCGGCCTGCACTGCCATCTATGAGGACACCTTTGGGCCTTCACCAGCTAGGCAAAGCTCAGAGCTCTTGCTCAGTTCAGACACAGTGCAGGCGGAAAGCTGGCCTGGAGGGACAGGGCAGCCCCTGGGCATAGGACGGGAGGCAGTGGCCTGGGCCAGGCAAGCAGCTTGGGGTACATTCCTTGCCTGGAATGTACCCCAAGAAGGGTGAAGGGGTGGAAGGACAGTCAGCCCTGAGGGCAGGGTCACACTGATCCATTTCTCAGGTAGGGAGAGTGGATCCTGCTTCCAGTTCCACAGGCCTCGGGGACCCACCCCTCCTCCCACATTCCAGACCTAGCCTGGAAACCCCTCACTCCTTCCCCCACCACCTCCTCCTCCCCGTGACTGCAAAAGACAACAAACTCTCCATGGCTCATTTACTCCGATAAATCAACCAGACGGACAGGCCAGGACGGAACTGACAGGCTGGTGGGTGTCGAGACCCTCCCCCAGCCCAGCAACCAGCCCCCATCTCTGCTGCCCTCCTTGGATTCCTGGGGTCCCTGTATGCCTTCACATCGCCCACCCAGAGATTCCCAGGATGTCCCAGACAGTCTTAGTCCCCTCCCCAACATTCAAACAGGGAAACTGAGGCACTGAACAGACAGATGTGTATTCAGGGTTGGCCTTGGCTGATCCGGTCAGACAGAGTCCGGAGGCCAAGAAGGACTCAGCCAGTCTAGGAAGGCATTGAGTTCTCCACACAGGCCTGGTGCTGGGACAGGAGGGTGTGCCGGGGCAGGCAACAGCCCTGGGCAGAGGCTATCTGGGGTGCCACAGGAGCCCACAACCCCTGCCCCCTGAGTTCTAGCTGCTCCCCTGCCAACCGTAGAGTCTAACCTCCAGGGCCCGCCAGGCTGGCTGAGCAGCAGCCACATAGACAGCGGACTCTGCCCGGGGAGGGAAATGAGAGCATCAGCCCTGAGCCCGAAGTGGAAAGAAACATGGCTCTTGGCTGGGCACAGGGACCTCAGAGGAAAGAGCATGTCCGGGTAGGAAGCCAAGGAGGGGTCAGGGTGAGGATGGGAGGGGGTGGAGGCAAGGGGGGATGAGGGGAAGGAAGGAAGGAAGATAAGTGGGGGCAGGGGGGTCTGGAGCTGAGGCCTCATGCCCCAAAGACTTCCTGATCCCTGGAGGGGCTATTGCTTTGGGGCTGTCCCTGCCCAGAGATGGAGCAGAGAGCCATACTTGCCAGCAGCCCCAGTGAGAAGGCCACGAGCAGGCCTAGCTGAGGCCTCCCTCCCCCGCAGACAGGCCTCCTGAATCCTAGGACAGCAGCCACCACCCAGGCCCATTCTTCTCTGGTCAGGACCAGTGGTCAGGGTCTGGAGCCTAGGAGGCCTCCACACTCTCCCTGAGACTGCTCAGCAGCCTGGCATATGTTGGGGGTGGGGGGTAGCTGCAGGCCTGCCAAGCTCTGGCACCCACGTGAGCTGAGCTTTGGATTCAGACCGGAGCCTTCTGGCATCCAGGCCTCTGGCAAAGGCCCTCTTGCTATTTCTAAGAAAAATGCAGCAGGAATCTTCTCTGCTTCTCCAAAACTCCAAGGGCTCCCTTGAGATAGGGCCCAGATTCCCAGGACAGCACCAGGCCAGCCTGGGAAACCTTGCTCTCAGCCCCGTGGTACAGATGCCCAAGTGAGCAACCCATGTCTGGGTCCCCAGCACAGGCTGCCCGGGCCGGGATGGCGCTCCACGAGGGGTCGCCGCGGCTGCTAACAGGGCCCCATCAGAGTGGGCAGCTCATCTCAGCGGGGTAGCTCCCTCCAAGGCATCCCCTCTCCAGTGTCTCTCCCTCACTGGATTTTCCTCACAGTGTGTACATGGTGCTTCTGTCAAGAGTAACAAAGAGCTTGAAAACCACAAGGAGTAAGTGCAAACACTCCCCCCAGGATTCTGCCCTCCCTGCAGGTGTTATGCCACACATGCCTCCCTGCTCCTGCTCTTCCCTCCCACGGTCTCTCTTCCCCTGTCTGAAAAGCAGCCTCCTCCAGGAAGCCAGACTGGATGCCCACGGCAGGGGCATCCCATCTCCGCCTGGCACAGGGCTCAGGGTACCTCCTGCAGTCCTTTCGAAGCACGGTCACCTTCACCAATGGTTAGAAATCTAGAGGGAGGGGTGAGGCAGTGCGGGACTCCTTGGTCTTCCCCCAGGAACCGCCCTCGCCCCTCTGCCCCCACCACCCCTCTGCCCCCACCGCCCCTCTGCCCCCACCAGGAAGGCTCCTAGTTCTGAGACTTCCTTCCCTGGGGCTGTAACTGCACTCACAGAGTGAACCCTCCTGCAGCACGGGGAGTTCAGCCCCGTCCTTATGCCCATTTGACAGACAACACAGAAGGGACACAGAGAGTCCCAGGGACACTGCTCAAGATCTTCTGTGGCCCGGATGTTGGCAAAATGGCCTGAGCCCTCAGAACGTCGCCCCTGGGGCCACTGCTGTTCCCACCTTACATGGGGTGGGGTGTGTGGAGACCAGGTCCTAGAGGGGCTAAGCTACCTGCCTGAGGTCACACAGCTCCCAGGGGCAGAATGGAGGTTTGTCTGCCTTCAGGGACAGCCCTTTCAAACACAACCACCACCACCTTCACAATCTCCCAAATTTAAGTCCTGGGGCAGGAGCAAGAGGTCTTCTGGGGAGGAGGGGTGGAGTACCCACAGCTCTGAAGACACCCTCCGGGTGTCCGCCCCCTCTGGAGGGGTCACAGGGTTGGAGGTACAGACAGGCAGGTGCAGACAGCCAGGAGCCCACTCTGAGGCCACTGCCTCCCAAGCCACAGGGTGAAAGATACCTTTATGGGCTGGGACGAGATTTTTATCTTGGCGGTTTCTCTTTAAATTCTTTACGATTACGAAGCAGCGGGGGCTGCCAAGGAACATGATTTACTCCTTGAGCATGCACCAGCTCCTCGCTCAGTGCCAAGGGAAGCTGGAGCCAGGGAGGGAGGGGTGGGCGTCCTGCCAGGGAACCAGAGACAGGGCCTGGGCTGCTGAGGCCCAGCTAGCGGCAGGCCCATCGGAGACTCGGCTGGACCTGGAAGGACCACAGCCGGAGGCCCCCAGCCCCGCGCTGGGTGACTCGGGCTGGGCCTCAGGCGGGTTCTCGGCAAGAATAGGACCTGCTCCGTTCTCTCTGAATGACAACTGTTAGCCAGCTGAGGGCACAGCCAAGCTCCAGGACCTCCCAGCTCCTGAAGTGGCCACTTCCCAGTCCCTTCTCAGGAGTAAGGCAGTTCCCATTTCCTGGAAAACAGAGATCCTAAATGCAGGACTCTGGGCTCAAGTTCATGCTTTGGGTCTTCCTACCTTCCTCCTCCTGGCTCATCTAGAATACTGGCCTCCCCCCCTGCCCTCCCCAGTTTGCTAGCTCCAAATCCCAGTGTAGCTATCAGAAACAGGTCACCTCTACCTAGCTCCCCAGTGCCACCTCTGGTCTCCAAGCTTCTGGGCTTCCCCCCCGCCTCCCCTTTCTCCTTATTCTGAATCTCCTAGCCACCACCACCACCAGCTGGCCAGCAAGCTCCTGGGGGTGGGGTGGGGGGGCAAGGGCGGGTCCTCACTCCACCCCCACCATACAGTCAGGCCTGGGAGTGGGGCAATGCACCATCAAGGCTAAAGGCACCTTCACTTCAACCCATATTCACCCACTCTTGATCCCCCTTGGGTGAAGTAACAGGCCATGACCTCTCCAACCTCCTAACAAGAAGGTCTGGCCACTCTGGCTCTCTGATGCCACATGTGGATGACATAAGCGGTGGCACTATCCTGGGCCTTTAATCCCCCGAGGCTCGGAAGCTAGGCTGAGCTGGGTGGGCAGGCAGTGACCGGCACCTACCCACCCATTCACCCTCCACCTGCTGAGTGTCCCTCCGCATAGAGCAAGCCAGTCACGCCCAGATTTAGAAAAGATCCAACTCCCAAGACACAGGAGCCTTTCCTCTCTTAGACCCTGGCTTTCCTTCTCCAAAAGGAGAGACCTTCCTAGGGGACTCTGAACAGTGGAGGACTGGGGTGATGGAGGGATGCATTTAGAGGAACAGTCAAACACAAGTCCTGTCGCTTCCAAAAGCAGAGGGCACAAGAACCCACCCAGGGTGACCTCAGCCCTTTCCTTAGGAAATGAGGGTGGGAAGGCTAAGGCCAGCACTGTAGGATCCTGGAACCTTGTCCCGAACTCATGCGAGAGACCTGTGTCTGCTTCCCTCAACCCACCCTTTGCTCTCTCAGTCCCGGGATGGGCTCAGACATCAGGCAGAGCCAGGCTCCAGCTTCACCCTGCTCCTGAGTAATGGGAAGCCTCACAGGAAACCCAGGGAGAAACCCTTGGAGAGGGTTTGGAAAGGCCTTGGAGAGAACACCACGTGGTTAGCATCATGGGTACCTACCGTTATTTATTTATTTATTTATTTTATTCTTTTATTTGCTAGAGAGAGGGAGAGCACAAGCAGAAAGGAAAGTAGTCTCCCCACAGAGCAGGAAGGCTGACATGGGACTTGATCCAAGGACCCTGAGATCGTGACCTGAGCCAAAGGTAGACACTTAACCAACTGAGCCACCCAGGCGCTCCCTTACTGTTATCTCTATTACCTTCATCCTTCCTGGCTCTTCCACCCCATTGCCCTACTCCTGCCTCAGTTTCCCCAGCTTGCCCAGCCAGCTTGCATCATGACAGGACCCCTCTCCCCCACCAAATGCAGCTTGGCCCCATGTCCTGGCTGAAGCTGGCCCAGGCGGCAGGCAGCCTGGCTGAAGCTGGCCTAGGCGGCAGGCAGCTTATTGTGGAGGTGGCTTCCTGGGATAAAGTAAACATTCCCCAAGCTGAACAAAAGACCTGGCAGGGCACTCATACCTCCCTGCTGCTGAGGGAGGTGGTGCCCCTTGGCTTGGGTCATCTCAGGACGGTGGGGGTGAGGGGAGCTTTTTCTCCCAGGTTTGGCCAGGAACTCTGGGGTTAAGGGAATTCCAGGCCAGGATGGGTGGAGAGTCCTACTGCCCAGGCTCTCTGGTCCCAATCATGAGCTCTCAGGGAACACCTCACCTTTCCTGGAAATCCTCCCCACGTGACCCTGCACTTCTGCCTGACTTTGGCTGTGCTGCTTCTGGAAGCTGAGGGGATGGGCCATAGGAGCCCCTTCCACCCTGCCTTCCCCCCTGCTCTGACCTGGGCTATAGCAAAACTCTGGGGCCCTGCTCCCTTGCACCTTTTTGGCTCTAGGCCTGGCTGGGGTGCCCAGGCAGGTGCCCAGGCAGCAAGACCAAGCCTGGACCAGTTCCTGCCTTTCTTCCTTTGGCTGCTCTGGACAGTGTGGCCCCCCATGCCAGCACCTCCAGCTTGCAAGGTCACCTCCTGACAGCAGCAGGCCCAGAGGAGGGGAGGAGAGGGGCCTAGGCTGAGTCCC
>RCUC01161977.1:0-41228 GCA_003697995.1 Taxidea taxus jeffersonii | reverse complement strand
TTATTTATGGCAGCAGGGTGATCTGGATTTCCAACCTCCAGAGCTGTAAGACTACACATTCCTGTTGTTTGAGCTACTCAGTTTGTGGGACTCTGTCATGGCAGCCTTAGCAAGTGAAGACAGCTGACTTTCTTTTCTTTCCATTTTTCTTAAAGAGAGAGTGCGTTTCTGTGTGCATGAGTGGCAGGGGAGGGTGGGGGGAGAGGGAGAGCATCAAGTAGGCTCCACGCCTGCCGTGAAGCCCCACGTGGGGCTTAGTCCCCAGACCCTAAGTTCATGACCTGAGCCAAAGTCAAGAGTTGATCCTTTAACCCACTGAGAGGCACCCAGGTGCCCTAATACAGCTGACTTTCCATACTGTCTGAAATTTCTGCAATATGCACTTATTTAATTTATCCTCAGAAAAACAAAGTATTTCCACTGTAAATAAATTTGTATTAAAAAGTAAGTCTCTGGGGCACCTGGGTGGCTCAGTGGGTTAAAGCCGCTGCCTTCGGCTCAGGTCATGATCCCGGGGTCGTGGGATTGAGCCCTGCATCAGGCTCTCTGCTCTGCGGACAGCCTGCTTCCTCCTCTCTCTCTGCCTCTCTGCCTACTTGTGATTTCTGTCTGTCAAATAAATAAATAAAATCTTAAAAAAAAAAAAAAAGTAAGTCTCTGATACAATGTGATATAATGGGTAAAACAACTTGCTCTGCAATCTATTTCAAATTTGTCTTCCCATTGATATTTGTATTTTCTGAGCCATATTCTGGAAAGTGCAGATACAACAAGGTCACTCGTTGTTGTTGTTGTTGTTTTTAATGATTTAAATTGAAAAAAAAAAAAAAATAGAAGTCCCCCCCCTGCTGTTGAGGCTGTGGGAGGGTAGGAAGGAAGCATCAGGAGTAGCAGCGAGGGTGGGTTGGAAGCAGGATGACTTTGAGAAAAGTAATGAGGATGTCCCCGACAGCATTGTTTATATTAGGGAAAAACTGAACACAGCCCAAAGAGTCAGCAGCAGAAAGTTACTTGGGTTCCAATAAATACTTCCAGGTTCTGTGCTGTTTGTTCTCTGGTTGAAGCCTTAATATTAGGATTTAATTATCGTCACCTATGAGAGAGTTTGACCTGTCTTCCCTAATTTGAACATGAGAAAAGGAAAGTTCATCTCCAGTAGCAACAACAGCAAAAAAGTAGTTGGGAAAAGAAGAATGGAATACACATGAAGAAAACAGAAGGTAATTAATTTTTTTAGACGCAGAAATAGGGGCTCCTGGGTGGCTCAGTCGGTTAAGTGTCTGACTCTTGGTTTTGGCTCAGGTCATGATTTGTGTGTTGTGAGATGGAGCCCCATATCAGGCTCCGTGCTCAGCTGGGAGTCTGCTTAAGACTCTCTCTCCCTCTGCCCCTCTTGATCTCTCTCTCTCTCTCTCTTTAAAAAAAAAAAAAACCTTAAAAAAATAATAAATAGGGGCGCCTGGGTGGCTCAGTGGGTTAAAGCCTCTGCCTTCAGCTCAGGTCATGATCCCAGGGTCCTGGGATCAAGCCCCACATCGGGCTCTCTGCTTGGCAGGGAGCCTGCTTCCCCCTTTCTCTCTCTGCCTGCCTCTCTGCCTATTTGCGATCTCCGTCTGTCAAATAAATAATTAAAATCTTAAAAAAAAATCTTTAAAAAAAATAAATAACAAATAAATGCAAAATAAGGTAATTAGAAAACAGGAAAAAGCAGAACTGATAAAACCAAGAGGTAGTTCTTTTCAAAAATACATAACTAGCAAATATCTCATTTAAATTATTTTAAAGAAAAAATGGACAAGATATAGTATCAAGGTATATGTTTTTACTTATCAAATTAAAGGTTACCTTTTACGTGATTTCACTAAATGTTAGTAAGAGAAAGGTATAGCCACTTCTCTCAAGTATGGCTGATGATAAATTGGAAAAAAAAGAAAAAAAAAAACGTTTCCAGAGAGGAACCAGGCGACGTGTGTAAAAAGCCCATGAGAGGGGGGCAAAGATCTACACACACGGAGGTTGGTGAATGTGGAAGAATTGTTAATCGTGCCGTACGTATTTGTTTTATATTGCTGTGGGAACATTATCATAAATTTAGTGGAAATACAATTTATCATCCCAGAGCTGTGTCGGTGGGTCAACAGTCCAGGTGGGCTCTGCTCTTTCCTCTGTGTCCGGTCAAAAGCAAGGTGTGGGCCAGCTCGAGCTCCAAACCTGGAGGGTCCGGGGGCGGGGGCAGGGGAAGGCATCGGGCTCATTCAGGCTGTTGGCAGAGTTCAGTTCTGTGTGGTGGTTGGACCCCATCTTCACCCAGCAACACCATTCCGCTCCTCCCATGCTTCGGATCTGAGTTCTCCTTCTGCCACGCCTGTCTCACTCCAGCCAGAGAACGTTCTCTGCTTCCACGAGATGCAGTGAGACTGGGACCACGCAGATAACCTAGGATGGGTTTAGTAACTTCGTTATTTCTGTGAAGTTCCCTGCATCACGTGGGGAAGGTGGGCAAGGTGGTGAGGGTGCATTCTACCTACCTCAAGAGAAAATGCTGCAATTATTCTAAAGAGAAAAAAAGCGAGATATTAATCAGGGTTTCTCAAACTTGCCACTATTGATGTTTTAGACTGGATGATTCTTTGTTGTAGGACTATCCTGGGCATTACAGATTCAGCAGCAATCCCGGTCTCTACCCACCAGAGGTCAACAGCGCCTCCCCCACCTAAGCTGCAAATGTCTGCAAACATAGCCAAATGTTTCCCGAAGGTTAAAAGGGCCCCCCCCATTAAGAACACTCACATACTGGGGCGCCTGGATGGCTTAGTCAGTGGAGTGAGCAACTCTTGATCCCGGGGTTGCAAGTTTGAGCCCCATGCTGGGTGCGGGCATTACTTTAAAAAGTAAAATCTTGGGCACCTGGGTGACTCAGACGGTAAAGCATCTGCCTTCCGCTCAGGTCATGATCTCAGAGTCATGAAATCGAGCCCCGCATGGAGCTCCACACTGAGTGTGGATCCTGCTTGAGGATTTTTTTCTCTCTCTCTCCCCTGGCTCACTCTCTCTAAAACAAATAAATAAATCTTTAAAATAAATAATAAAATCTTTTTAGAAACTAAAAATAGGACAACTTGGTGGCTCAGTTGTTAAACGTCTGCCTTCAGCTCAGGTCATGATCCCAGGGTCCTGGGATGGAGCCCTGCATGGGCCTCTCTGCTCAGCAGGAAGCCTGCTTCTCCCTCTTCTGCTCCCCCTGCTTGTATTCCCTCCCTCACTGTCTCTCTGTCTCCTCTGCCTTCAGCTCAGATCATGATCCCAGGGTCCTGGGATGGAGCCCCATAGCCAGGCTTTCTGCTCAGTGGGGAGCCTGCTTCCTCCTCTCTCTCTGCCTGCCTCTCTGCCTTCTTGTGATCTCTATCTATCAAATAAATAAATAAAATCTTTTTAAAAAATAAAATAAAATAAAATAGAACACACACATACTTCACGGACACAGATACACACAAAACAAGGTCCTGGTTCTGTAGAAAACAGCACACACACATATTAAGAGAGAGTAAAAAACACTGGGTGGAAAATAACAAAGTATTAATAGTGGTTATGTAGGTTTTGTCATAATAGTCATTTTATTTTCTTATTCTTTTCTATGCTTTTCAAGTTTGAATAGCTATTGCTTCTAAGCACTATTTGACAAGGCAATTTCTCCTCAAATGGATTTTCAAACATGAAATCTGTGTCTTTATTCTTGGGAGAAGTTCTCCTTGACAGCACTTCACTGTTCTTGTGTACTGTTGAATATGTGCATCTCTATTCATAACCGAAATTATATTTTTCTCATTTATTTTTCAGACATTGGTGTCAGAATATATCATCAAGGGGCACCTGGGTGGCTCAGTGGGTTAAGCCTCTGCCTTCGGCTCAGGTCATGATCTCAGGGTCCTGGGATCGAGACCCACATCGGGCTCTCTGCTCAGCAGGGAGCCTGCTTCCCCCTCTCTCTCTACCTGCCTCTCTGCCTACTTGTGATCTCTGTTAAATAAATAAATAAAATCTTTTTTTAAAAAAAGAATATATCATCAATACCTAAAATTAATGGAAGCATCCATAGAATTAGCTGTTCCTTCATTATGAGAGAACTATCTAGTTAAGTGGTCTGGCTATTCAGACCATTTTTTGAGATAATTGCTTTGAGACCTCTCTTCGGTAGTTTCCCTGGTTATAGGGTGTTATGAGATTCTACTTCTTCTTTCGTTCATGTTGGCCATTTATACTTTCCTATAAATTCATCCCCTTCAAAATATTTATATTTATTAGATATGATTGTATGTAAAATAATTTGTAATTTATAATATTCACCTTTTCTATAATTATATCTTTCTCATGGAATTAATATTTTTCTCTCTTATTTATTAATTATATTTTCTATAGGTTTGTCTTCTTCCACTGATTTTTTCAGAAGAACTAACTTCTCATATTCTTAGCAGGTATAGCAATTATGGAAAACCGTATGGAGGTTCCTCAGAAAATAAAAAATAGAACTGTCATATGACCACACAATCCCACTACTGGGTAAGTATCCAAAGGAAATGAAATCAGTGTCTCAAAAAGATAATCTGCACATGTTCAGCACAGCCTTATTTAAAATAGCCAAGACATGGAAACAACCTCGGTGTCCATCGATGGTTGGATGGATAAAAAAACTCTATATACCACGAAATACTGTTTAGCCATAAAAATGAAGAAAACCCTGACATTTGCGACATCGATGTACCTGGAGGATATCATGCTTAGTGAAATAAAGCAGACAGAGAAAGACAAGTCCTGTATGATCTCATTTACATGTGGAATCTAAAATAGTCTAAACTTAGAACCAAAGAACAGAATGGTGGTGACCACAGGCAAGGGGGTGGGGAATGTGGAGATAGATGCTGGTCAGAGGTACAAACTTCCATTTCTAAGATGAGTAAGTCCTAGGGATCTAATGCGCAGCCTGGTGACTAGTTAATAATTCTGTGCTGTATACAGTAAATTTGCTAATAGAGTAGATCTTAAATGTTCTCATTACGCAGACACAAAATGGCAACAACGTGAGTGGATGTATTAATTAATTTGATTGTGGTGACCATTTCAGAATTCATATATATATTAAATCATCACACTGTACACCTGTAGTGCAAATGATTTTCCTTAGTCCATAACACCTCAAGAAAGCTGGGGAGGAGAAAAAAGATGTTGAAAAAAATATATATATATATACATACTTACCAGTTCTCCCATTTTTCCATTTTTCCATTAATGTATTTCCTTCTCTTCTCTTCAGGTTTGTTTTATTGTTTCTTCCCTAGATTCTTGGTGTCAATCCTTAAGTCATTTACCTTATTTCTATTTTTTATAATCTGATTTCTTTTTTTTTTTAGTTGAATTTATTTTTCTAATCATCTCTACACCCAGTGTGGGGCTCAAACTCGCAACCCCGAGATCAAGAGCCACGTGCTCCTCTGACTGCCAGGCGTCCCTGAATTCCTTTTTTAATACTAAAAGACTCTTACTGTTTTGTTATGAATTCTTTCTGCAGCAACTGCTGATTGATTCCCTGCTTCCCTTGCTCTTTCTTCTTTAGTAATAGAAATTCACTGAGCTCATTGCCAAGTTAAAAAGACTACATTTCTCTGCCTTACCTCTATCAGGAGTAATTAGAATTTTTCCTAGTTGACAGCCGCCTCTGTCTTTCGTACATGGTATTTTCAGGTACGTAAACATGTTAATTTTTTTTAAGATTTTATTTATTTATTTGATAGACAGAGATCACACAAGTAGGCAGAGAGGCAGGCAGAGAGGGGAGGGGAGAAGCAGGCTCCCTGCCGAGCAAGACGCTGGGATCCTGACCGGCCGAAGGCAGCGGCTTAACCCACTGAGCCACCCAGGCGTCCCAACATGTTAACTTTTGCATCATGACTTCTTACCTGGTACAGATAGAAAAGCTCCACTTTACAGTCACTAGTATCTTTGCCAGCTAAATTTCAGTATAGTATTTTGTTATGCTAAAAGCTGTACCTGTCATTCTTTTTTCTTTTAAAGTTCTTGACAACTGCCGTGACAAATTTTAGAATAGTATTTCTGCTTGTCTGCAAAACCCTATTAGGATTTTAACTGGACTGCTTTGATTGGGAGGCGGATCAACGTTTCCATCGTCCTCCCTTCCAAGAAAATGGTTTGTCTCTCCATTTTCCTTAAGCTTTTTTTTTCTTTCTTTTTTTTTTTTCATCTTACTTAAGCTTTATGCCTTCCGTAAAATATTGTGCCTTTCTTTGCAGAGGTCCTAAAGTTTATTCCTAGGATTGTTACATATGTGGTGGCTCTCTCGAAGGGAATGTCTTACCTATGATATCGCTGATGGCATGTGTCGCAGCGGCTAGGTTCGTGTGACACCGTGTGGGAGGCCTTTCAGTAGGGTCATTGCAGGCCAGTCTTAGCTCCCAGCAGTCCTATGACTGCGAGAGCCTGAGAAGCTCATCTGAGGAGGTCCTGGAGTTAGAAGGTGGTGGGGATGGAGATTCAGTCCCAAGGGGTGTATTGCCACAGCCCAGACACTATACCGCCTCTCTCCAAAGAAACACTTTCCATCAAAAGATTTTCACAGCACAGATCCAGCCTTGAAGGTCATCCCTAAGACCACATGTGGGACAAAATGATAAATGAAAGAACTGGTGGAAGATTCTGAGTGGAAAACAAAGAGCTCTGTTTTCCACGCCTTTATCAGGGTGGCTCTTGTGGAACACAAGCTCGCTGCTGAGAAAGCCTTGCCTTGGGGCGCCTGGGTGGCTCAGTGGGTTAAGCCTCTGCCTTCAGCTCAGGTCATGATCCCAGGGTCCTGGGATCGAGCCCCAAATCAGGCTCTCTGCTCAGCGGGGAGCCTGCTTCCTCCTCTCTCTCTGCCTGCCTCTCTGCCTACTTGTGATCTCTGTCTGTCAAATAAATAAATTCTTTAAAAAAAAAAAAAAAGAAAGCCTTGCCTTCTGGTCTGTGATGTGGAAAAAATACACTAGAAAGAAAACCCAGTTCCCAGTAGGTGCCCAGCGGTAATAGAGACACACATTCACTGAGAACACATGGAACGAAACGCTCTTCCTAAGAGCCCCAAAATGGAAACAACCCAAATGTACCCCAGCTGCAGATGGGATATGTGTGTCGGGGTGCACAGCAGAACACCATGCCCTGGAGAATGAACCAGCCCTCAGGACCCTTGGCAGGAACGAGCCTCACCATCATGATGTAAAGGATCCTGGACAGAAAAGAGTACATACTGTAAGATTCCTGTAGATTACATTTTTAAAAATAGACAAAGCGTCTCACTGGGAAGGAAATGAGGATACTGCTTTACTCTTGGGTCAGGAGTAGCGACAAAGAGGGGTGTGAATATTCTGTTTCTTGATCTGGGGGCTAGTTACATGTGTGTGAATATTCTGTTTTGTTTTGTGAATATTCACTGAGCTGCACACTTGTAACTTAAGAATATTTGCATGTATATATTACATTTCAATAAAATGTATTCACCACCACCACTCCCCAAAATTATCTGAATCAACAGTTCTCAAAGTTTTTAGACTCGGGGCCCCTTTAAACTCGTAAAAACATCAAGGATCCTAAACATCTTTGGTTTGTGTGGGAAATACATTTAATGACAGTTAACATATTGGCAATTAAAACTGAGACATAGATGCAATATTTATTAAGTCACATAAAAATAACAGTATAAAACTATTACATATTAATATAATAATATTTTTTTATTTTTAAACTGTATTTTTCAAAGCAAAAAAATCATAAGAATAGTGGAGCCACTTTACATTTTTGCAAATATGTTTAATATCTAGCTTAACAGAAGAGAGCTGGATTCCCCTATTTTCTTCTGCTTCCAGTTGTTATGATACATGTCATGTAACTTACAATTACTCTACTGTATTCTCATGAGAGCATGAGATTGAAAAAGGCAAATAACATCTTAATATTAGAAGAATACCTTTGACCTCCAAATTCTCAGAAAGAGTTGCGGGGATGCCCAGAGGTCCCCAAAACACACTTTGAGAGCTACTGATCTAAACAGATTAAAATTTTTAAAGGAGGAGGGGTCCAAGCTCTTACAACTTTAAGCCAAACTTATGTTCACATCATCGCTCCCTTATGAGAATTTTCTGGTGGCGAATAAACTCCCAAGAATATTTGTTTCACTTGTTCTTCCTTCACAGGGCATGATGATCACCAGGCCAGCTTCATTTCTGTACTCTGTGCTGAAAGAACCCAGGCAAAGTCCTTGGTCTAGGGTTCTCTCTTCTGGCCTGCTGAGTGTCCTGACCTTGCACACTAAAATGGCACCGCCTTGACAATTTAGAGGGCATGGATAAATTCCTTCAAAGGTGCAATTTACCAAAACTGACATAAGAAGAACTAGAAAATCTGAATAGCACTGTATCTGTTAAACAAATTGAATTCATAATTAACATCTTACCCATAATAAAAATTGCAGATCCCCATGCCTTTATTGGTGAATTATATCAAATATTTGAAGGATGTAACAACACCAATCTCACTTAAACTTTCTCAGAAATAAAAAAAGGATGAAAGACTCCCTAATTCATTGTACGAAGTCAGCATAACCCTGATACCAAAAACTGGCATTATAAGAAAAGAGAGACTGATAACCCTCATGAACATAGACAAAAAACAAAACAAACAATGACCAAAAAAAATTTAACAAAATATCAACCAGTTGACTCCAGTAATACATGAAAAGTAATTATGATCAAGTAAGGTTTATCCAAGGAATCCAAGGCTCTTTTAATATTCAAGGATCAATTCATACAATTTATTTTATTTTATTTATTTATTTGACAGACAGAGATCACTAGTAGGCAGAGAGGCAGGCAGAAAGAGGAAGGGCAGCAGGCTCCCTGCTGAGCAGAGAGCCAGATTCGGGGGCAGGTGGGTGGGGGGTGTTCCATCCCAGGACCCTGGGATCATGACCTGAGCCGAAGGTAGAGGCTTTAAACCACTGAGCCACCCAGGAGCCCCAATTAATACAATTTTTAAAAAAAGATGAAACTCACATGGTCACTTCTATAGGTAAAGAAAATATATCTGACCTAACATAATACCCATTCATAATTAAAACTCTCAGCAAACTAGGAAAAGAGAATTTCCTCAATATGATTAAGGATATTACAGGTTGAATTGTGTCCTCCAAAAAGAGATGTTGAAATTCTAACAACCTGTACATGTGACTATATATGGAAATAGGGTCTTTTCAGGTATAATCAGGTTAAGATGAGGTTGTCATGGTGGGTCCTAATCCAATATAATGGGTGTTCATATAAGAAGAGGAAAGTGTCATGGGAAAACAGAGGCAGAGGGAGAAGAAAGCCATGTGATAATGGAGGCAAAGATCAGAGTGATGTATCTCTAAGTCAAGTAATGCCAGGGTTGTCAACAAATACCAGAAGCTAAAAGAGGGAAGGAAGGATTCTCCTCTAGAGGGATAAGAGGAAGCATAATCCTACCAAAACCTTGATTTTATTTTATTTATTTAGATCCATTTATTTATTTGAGAGAGAGTGTGTGTGTGTGCAACATGCACACAAACACATATGGGGGGAGGGGCAGAGGGAGAGAATCTTAAAGCAAACTGAGCTCAGAGCCTAACATGGGGCTCAGTCCCACAATCTACAACCCAGAGTCAGATGCTTAACAGATTGAGCCACCCAGGGGCCCCTGAAGCCTTGATTTGAGACTTAGAGCTTCCAAAACTTTGAAACAATACATTTCTTGTTTTCAGCCACCCAAGTTGTGGTGTTGGCTGTATATTAGCCCTGGTAAACTAATACAAAGGGCATCTATGAAAAACCTACAACTAAATTACATTCATACTGAAAGACTGAACGTTTTCCCTCCTAAGATGAGAAACAAAAATGAAGATGTCTACCCTTAACACTTTTATTCGACACTACTAGAGTCTGAAACAATAAGGCTAGAAAAAAAGTAATAAAAGTCATAAAGATTGAGAAAAAGGAGTAAAATTGTCTTTGTTCTCAGATGGCATGAGTATATATTAGAAAGCCCAAGGAATATATTAAAAAACACTGTGACAAATAAATATATTAAATTTACCCCCCAAAAGATCAATTTTCCAAAATCAACTGTATGTCTATATACTTCCAGTAAAAATTGGAAGATGACATAAACAATAAATGCAATAGCATCAGAAACATAAAACACTTAGGCATAAATCTAATAGGAGATACCTAAGACCTCTGCATTGAAACCTACGAAACATTGGTGAGAAGAATTAAAGAGGAGCTAAACAAAACAGATAGATATTCCATGTTCATGGATTTAAATATGATATTGTCAAGATATCAATTTTCCCCAAATTGACCTCTAGATTTGACTCAAACTCAATTTCTATTTAACAGGTTTTATTTTGTAGAAATTGACAAGCCAATTCTAAAGGTTATATGGACCTAGAAAGGCCAAAATAATCTTGGAAAAGAAGAAAAAGATTTACACTGCCTTATTTCAAGACTTAATAGAAATTTACAGCAGTCCAGATAGTGTGAATTGGCAAAAGGGTAGACAAAAATACAAGAATGTAACAGAACAGAGTGCAGAAATAAGCCAACATAGAAATTATTGATCAATTTTTACAAAAGTACCAAGGCAATTCAATGGAAAATGGAGTTTCCATTTCATTAAACAAATGATCCTGGAACATCTGGATAACCATATAGAAAACAAAACAAAACAAAACCTTAACTCCTAGCCTACACTAGAATAAAAAAGACAACTAAAAATCGATCATAGATCTATATGTAAAGCCTAAAATTTCAAAGCTTTTATTAGAAAACACACTAAATAAAACAACTTCAAACTTTCAGGGTGGGCAAAGATTTTTTTAGAGAAAACACTGAAAGTGCTAACCATAAAATTAAAAATTGATACATTAAAGTGTATCAAACCTATAAACGTCTGCTCATCATAAGACAAAATTAAGAAAATGAAAAGACCAGCCACAATCTGAGAGGAAATATTCATAATAAATATATATGACAAAAGGCTTATATCCAGAATATACAATGAACTCCTACAAATCAATAATTAAAAAGACAATCTAACCTCTAAAATGACCAAAAGACTCAGACATTTCATAAAAGAAGGTATACAAAAGGTCAAAAACATAAGAAAAGGAGCTCAACATCCTTAGTCATCAGGGAAAATGTAAATTAAACCACAAGATGGGGGCGCCTGGGTGGCTCAGTCGGTTAAGGGACCAACTCTTGATTTTGGCTCAGGTCAGGATCACAGGGTTAAGAGACTGAGCCCGAGTGGGCTTCGTGCTGGGCATGAAGCCTGCTTAAGACTTTCTCTCTCCCCTTCCCTCTGCCCCTCCCGCCTCCCTCACTAAAATCAAACAAAAACAAAAAACAAAACAAAACCAAAAAGCTCACAGTAAGATACAACTTGTTAGATCAGTTAAGATTACTAAAATCAAACTGACTGACAGCACCAAATGTTGGTGAAATTGTAGAGCAACTGGAACTCTCATACATTGCTCTCATGCCCAGGTGGGGGGCAGGGTGGTGTGAGCAATACGCCCCAGGTCAGGCAACAAGGGGCTGCGATATCTGCAGAGAATTTAAACACAATAATAAAAGCAAGCCAACTAAACATTGGTTCACTTTATTGGTGCCATGTGATAAAATATGCCTATCTCCTGGAGTAGACTGTTCCTACCTCACCTTTACGATGTCATTACTCAAGAAAAATGAGAACAAATGTCAACAAAATATGCTTTATTTCTTTATAGCCTTTATTCATTATATTTGAAGACTGAAAGCAACCCAAATGTCCATAACCAAGAGAGGGGACAGACAATCGCAGTATATTTACAAAGTAGAGTTACTCGGCCATAAAAAAGAACAAAGCATTGTGGGTAAATGTCATAAACATGAGACTTTGGCAGGTGGAAGGTTGAAAGTGATTAGGTCCTTGGTTGCATGTTGCATGCATCTTAGGGCTTTCTATCTTTTGCCACAGGGATTATTAACACAATGACTGACATGCAGGGGCTCTGCGGAAACACTTTCTGAGTGGAAGAATATATGTTGGGGATACTGGGTGGGAATCTAACCAAGGGCTGGGACTCAGCTTCTCCAAGCAAAGATTCTACTAGGAGTTCTTGGAGCTAGTTGACTCAAGAATCCATAACCCCTTCCTCTCTGGGTCTTACCCAAATTCATATGCCTCCAAACCATTTTCTTCCACTTTCCCTTTCCCTGTCCCAGTTTCCCAGGGTGGTGGCCTTAGCATCAGTTAAATCTTCCTTCTCAAGCTGTCTGTCCTCAAGGCTGATAGGTTCATCCGAGATCTGACCTGGGATGTTGGAGTCTGGGATGTGGACACCTGGGGCTCAAGACAGCCACCCAAGACCTGACAGGCAGTAGGTGTCAGTGGAGGCCTTCGGACTGTCTTTAACAAGCTCTTAGACTTTCCTGCCTTCTCCAGTCAGCTCAGCTGCTGAACCAAAAGCTGGTGTTCAGCCCAAGGCTATGTGTGGGCTGCTGGATGTTGTCCACAGTCCAGTCTGGGCCAGGGACTGTAAGGAAAGATCTAGAGTTTGGGTGCCAAGAGAAATTCCAGTAACCCAGCTCCTGGTCCTACATAATACCACGGATGCTTTGCAGGGGCAGAGTCTTGACTAGAACCCAAGCCTCCAGTCACCCACCACACAGATCTTCCTGCCACACCAGGCCCTCCTGGATAGGGGAGAAATGAGCAACAGTGCTGGTCACTCACTGGGTCTGCAGGCTGCCCTAATTTCTCTGCTCCCGCATCCTTAGCACACATCCCCCTAGACCCTCAGGAAGGTTCTACAGGAATGAAAAATGAAGGAAAGAGGATGACGGAATATGAAAGAGACGTGGATGGATGCGGGATGCAGGCAGGTAGGCACCTGGCCTTGAAACCTCCTCCTGGGTCTGAGACAGGTGGGAGGAGGGAGCAGCGAGAGCAGGTGCATTGGACGCACCAGCGTTTCCAAAGAGGAGGGTATGAAGTGGGGGAGCAATGATGGGGAATTTGTCTAGAAGCTGTATTTGCCGGACAAACACTCTTTTAACGGAGTGTCATGGGGTCGCTGGTCTTGGCGAGGTAGCTGGAAGGGATAAGGCTGTGAAAGGGATTGAGTCCATGCCTGATTGGATGGATGTATGGATGGGTGGATGGATGGACGGGTGGTTGGATGGATGGTGGGTGGATGAATGGAGTGAGTGAGTGAGTGAGTGAGTGAGTGAGTGAGCGAGTGATTGAGTGAGTGAGTGAGTGTGCGAGCAAACCTCAGGAGTCCCTCGGTCAGAGCGACGCGCCCCGCAAGGGTCACTGCGCGCCCGGGGCGGGGCGGAGGGGAGGGGGCGCAGACGCTCGGGTGGGGGCGGGGCGGAGCGGAGCGGGGCGGACTAGAGGCGGGGTTAGGGAAAGGGACGCGCAAACCAGCCAAACTTCCGGTGCCTGCAGATCGCGGAGCGGCGGTCGCAAAGATAGAGGCTGCACTGGCAGAGGCTGCACGGGCCGAGGCTGCCGGGCGGACGCGGGGCAGGGAGCAGCCATGGTGAAGATCAGCTTTCAGCCTGCCGTGGCCGGCATCAAGGGCGACAAGGCCGATAAGGCGTCGGCGTCGGCCGCGGCTCCGGCCCCAGCTGCTGAGATCCTGCTGACGCCCGCTCGGGTAAGAGGGGCCGGGGGACTCAGGCTGGAATCGGAGGCAAGGCACGCCCCGCCGGCCCCGGGAACTGTTCAAGGCGCATCGGGGTCCCGGAGCCCTGACCAGAGGGAGTGAGCGTCCGGAATGGGGCCTCCATCCCAAAGTGGGGAGGGGCTTGGATCCTCTCCTAAAGCGGCAGCCGAAAGCAAAAGTCCGAAAAGTGGGAGGGGTCTGAGTCGCTGGTCCCCAGGTGGGAAAGCACTCGAGGTCTCTTCCAAAAGTGGAGGGGCCCTAAGCGGCTGGCCCCAACACTGGGGAAGGGGCCGGTAGGAAGAAGTTGGGGGAATGCTGTTGGGGGGTATGCGTCTGTTTCTAATCAAGAGGGAGGGGCCGAGAGTCGAGCCCCGGGTGGGGGATGGGAAGGGGGTTGGACGTTGTTTCCCCAAAGTAGGGAGGTGGGTCAGGATTGGTGGGGAATGGTTGGGGGCGGCGGGGGGGAAGAGTCTGGTGCCAACGAAGGGGGGAGGGCCGTTGACTTCGTCCCAAACGAGGGCTGAGAGTATTCTGCTGGTCTGCACCTGAATTGGTGGACCAGAAAGTGATGAAATGGAAATAAACCAGAATCGGCTCGGCTGCATGTCTGGGATTCGAGGTTTGAGGTTCGAGGTTATGAGGCCAGGCCCCCGGCTCTCACCCCACCCCCTGCCGTCTGGACCTCCTTGCTCCCCTCTTCCTTCCTGTCCATGCTCTCGCTCTGGCCTGCTCCCTCCATCCCGCGGGGAAGCTCCTCCACTGCCCTGGTGCCCTCCAGCATCCCCGAGGCTCTTTGTGGGGGCGGGCCTCGGTGCACCCCGCCTCCTCGGGCGTCCTCCCCGCCCCCTCCCTCCAGCCGGGGAAAGAGAAGGCATTTCCGCCAGTGGAAAACTGTCTGAGCTGCGTGGAGTCTGACCCCAAGAGGGCAGGACGCGTGGCGGGCAGGAAGGCGAGGCGAGGGAAAAGGAGGGAGAGCTGGTCCAGCCAGGCTGTATTGTGCTCCAGCAAAGGTGTCCACGTAGCCATCCTCTCGGTGGTCTTGGGGTGCACCAAGCGGTCGCATCTAGACCGGACTTCCAAAGTCTCTGTCCACTCCCTCTCTCCGCCTGCTGCTAGCTTCTGATGAGGCTTCCTCAGCGCCAAGTCCCTCCCCAAGTTTTATGGCTCAGATTCAGCCTTTGCCTCAGATTCAACCCCGGGTGGGGAGGGAGGTGGCTGCAGGGGAAGACCTGGGCCCTGGCCAGTGAAAGAGGGGACACTTAAGAGGGGCCTCGGAGGTGGGTGTCACATCCCCAGCAAAGACCCCCAGTGAGGAATGCACAGAGGAGCCGCAGGCCAGCTCCCCTGCCCTGGTGTGGTCACTGCATCATGGGGGACCACCTGGGCTGGTCCATCATGCAACTCCATTTGCATCCCCTGTTCAGGTGGGCTGGGGACATTCCATATTTGAAAACCATGGTCTGCTGCTTTAAAAGTTTGCAAGGGTCTCTTGAAGCCTCCTTCCACCCTTCATTGAGGAACTAGCTTCCTGCCCTGTCTCAGCCCAGGGAGGGAGCAGAACGATCTCACAGGAGTGGCACACTGTCCATGCCCACTGTGTGGGCCTGGATGATGCCCGCATCCCCTGGGTGCTAGCTGACAGCCAGCTCCTGGCGCTGATAGCCAGCATCCTCTCTTCCCTCCTACCCAGCGTGAAATGGAAATATCAACATCTTCCTGGTGCTGTTTGTAATGGCCAGGAACCTGCCTCCCAAACCTTGTTAGTTGTGCAGGGTCTCCTGGCTATCTTAATTTGGAGGAGCGCTGGGGGCCCAGGAGGAGGATTAAAATCCTGGCACCTCTAGGACAGAACTACTTATCAGTAAATGATCATAGCCCCCCAAGGCCCCGAGGTGATACAGTGGGGGCTTTGGGTGTGACATGTTGGTTCTGCCAGTCACCCCGCTGGAATTGGAGCAGGGGAAGGGGGAAGAGAGTTCACTGCTCTGGGCCTGGTGTGCCCTCACGTGGCTAAGGAGCACATCCACCCCCCTCCACCCTACCCCACCCCACCTTGACCTGGGAGCAGATCTAGCCTCCCTCTCCTGCCTCTGGCAGTGAGCACAACAGGTGCCCAGCTTTCCGACCTTAGGGCACTGAAGCAGAAGGTGGGTGGGACAGGTGGGCCTGCCCCCAGCCTTCTCCTTTATCAAGACCAAGCATTTTAGGTTTACCCCATGCTGATGGGGATGCAGAGGAAAGCTTATTAGAAGGTTTCTTCTGGCCAAGGGGAACCCGAAGGCCTGGCCAAGGGGAACCCGAAGGCCCTCCTTGGTTACTGAACTGGACTCAAAAGTCAGATCTAAAGCACCAGAAGGACTACTTGGTGAGCCAGTGAGTTTGTGAATGCCCAGTGGGTGTTCTAGGAAAATGTTCACCTGGGTACTGACAGCCCCGGGCGGGGGGGGGGGGGGGGGGCGGGGGGCTGGGGTGAGGCGGCAGTTTTTTGCTTCTGGGCAAAAAACTCCAGTACAAGGAGGATTCTGTCCCCAGACCTGCTGCTGGAAGTACCTCAGTGGGCTGGGAGGGGATGGGGGTGGGGACCCAGCTGGGCCTCCAGCTGCCCACCCTCCCCTTGGCGCTTGCCTCAGAGGTAATGAGAAGCCTGCGCTGATGGGCGACTGGCAGGGAGCCAGCCTGGAAAGTGGGCTGCCCGGGAAGCATCCTCTCTCTGCACACGCTGGCTTGATCTTCCTCCCCTTTGGAGGCCTACGGCCAGCGCTGCACCTCTCTGCCCAGCTCTGCTCTCCCCTTGATCTACCTGCAGGCACGCGCGCGCGCACACACGCACACACACGGGTGCATGCACACTCAGGCAGCCTGGTGTAGGCTTGTGCAGACCAGACTGGGCTGGGGGGCTGCAAGAGGAGAGAGACACGTTCAATACTGTCATCTCTTCAGCGCTGGCTAATTTTCTCCTTGGCTTTGCCTTTGATTCCTGGCTTCTGCATCACCCCCTCCCCCAGCCTGCATACCTGGGGATCAGATTTCACTCTCCGAGTCCTGGCCTCAGGCCCTTGGCGGGAGGGAACCGGGTAACCCAGAGTGGTCGGGGGAGGGTCCCCTGCCAGCCTGGAGGGCAAAGCTGGCTGGGCTTGGAGCTCCTGCCCCAGGTCCCCAGTACCCGCTGGCTCTGTGGGCGAGCTGAGGGACCCTTGTGGGAAGGTGATCCTGTCCCTGGTCCTGCCTTGGGGTGGGGTGTCCCCCGTCCTGCCCTGGGGTGGGGTGGGGGCTTCAGGCATCCCATCCCTGGCCAGCCCTGGGCCTTCCCAGGGGCACTTGGGCTTTTGAACACACCGCAGTGGCTCTTCTCTTCCCTCCTCTATCTCCTCTTTTCACTTTTCTGGACCGGTCCCTGCATGTTTCAAGGCTGTCAGCAGACTGCTAGGGAGGCTGAGTTCCTCCTAGAAAAAAAATGTTTATGGTAAAATCATGGAGGCACAGCCTGGCTCCCGCCCCCCCAACACACACACTTTCCAAGTTCTCTGTCCCCCAGGAGAGCTCTTCCAGCCTCCAGCTTTGCCGCTCATCCTTTGGAGCCTCTGTTCCCTGGAGTCTCATCTTCAGTGCCAGGAAGCAAGTGGACGCGGAGCAGTGGGTGGTGTGGGAGTTCTCAGGGGCCCGCAAACGGCAGGAACCGGGTTCCATGGCGCCCTGGCGGCATGTACCCAGCTCTATGGGCTCCGATGCCCCCTCCCCGCCACCTCCACTCAGTGTGTCTGTCTGTCTCTCTCTCTCTCTCTCATACACACAACGCATCAGTGACCTTGAATCTGGTCTGCAGCCCCAGAAGCGAGCTGCTGAGGAGGACTAAAGCTGAGAAGGGCCAGGCAAGAGCCCCTCCCCCTCCAGCTGTGGGCCTGGGCTGCAGCAAGTGCGTTCCTGGCTCCCCGCCAGCCTCCTCCCAGCCGCCTGCAATTGTAGTTTAATCTGCTTGCAGTTAATTTGGACATTGTTACCGAGGAACTGTAGCTGGGGGGCTCCTCGGGAGCCCTGGGAGTCCACTGAGTTAATGCTCCAGTTGGCTCGGCTCCCCTTGACGGCGGTGGCCCTGGCTTTGCGAAACCATTTAATGAGTGCCATTGCGGGCCTCGGTGCAGGGGCCGGGGAGGCCAGGCCCCTCTGGGTCCCAGACGGCCGGCTCACTGCTCACGTGTCCCACACGAGTGCACAGCCAGGCACTTTGCTCAGAAAGCCCTGTTGCCTTGGAAACAGGAGGCAGTGTTTTTCTACTTTCTAAATGGAAGCCCCCCCTCCCATAGAGGCCTGGCTGCTCCCTGTGGGGGGTGGCATTTCCCTGAGTGTCCAGCATGACAGGTGAAGCAGCTGGGGTGGAGGAGGGATGGTCTCAGGAAGCAGGCTTCTCCGGGGTCCTGGGTGAGCCAGGCCGGAATCCCCAGGTTCTCTGTTGTGTAGTGCAGTGGCCCATAAGCAATGGGCCCTTCCAGGCATGACTAGGGGCCCTCCCTCCCGTGTGGAGGTTAGTGTCTGAAGGCCCTTTTGTCTCAAAGCAGGGACATCCGTGGCTCCCTGTCTGCCTTCTGGCAAGTCTAGTCCTGCTTTCCCTTCCAGCCGGCTGCTCAGCCATGAGGCCTCTGGGGTCTGGGCCCCGTAGGCAGGTGGGGTACAGGCTGGGGAGGGGAGCAGGGCAGCTGGGCCTCACTACGCAGTCGGGGGTGGTCAGCAGTGGTGGGATCGGGAGTTGTTAGCCCCAGACACGTGAGGGGTATGTCCACCGCACGTCTAGGAAAGGTGGGCGGTCCTCAGCCTTCCCAGTGACACCCCCGAGTAAGGACGCAGGGTGGTATCCAGGGACCCCCTGGAGGCCCTTTTCTCCCGACCAGCTGCCTAGCCACCACCATGCCCACCCTTCCCAGGCCCTCAGAAACACCCCCCCCACCCCCTACCAGAAGCAGAAAGACCGCCTTTAAACCAGAGGCCTCCTTGTTTGTGAACTTTGTTGGGGCGGACTCTGAGGCTCTCTTGCTGGTGGCCCTTGACTTTGTTTCGTTTTGTTCTTTTTAAAAGCAGCTCTTACAAGCTTGCGTCTCCAGTTTTCCTGAGTGCAGGAGCAAAAGCATGGCCAGTGTGCAGCCTCAACAGCTGTCTGTGGCCGCAGCCCTGCAAAGGAGAGGCTCAGTGGAGAAAGATCTGCTGTTTTATCCAGCACTTCATCCTTTACAAAGGGCTTTCGTGTTCTTTGTCTCCTTTAATCCCTGTGTCTTCACATTTCCAGAGGGGGGGGGCTGCAAATGCTCCCCTCACAGGGATCCCAGTCCCTACTGGGGCCTCTCTCAACTTCTGGTCCCTGCTCACCCCACTGCACATGAATGTCCCGCCCCCAGGGCAGGATCCCCTGCTGATGCAGGCAGCCTGGCCTCCCAAGTCAGCCATGGTTCTTTGAGACCCAATGGGGACTCTAGAGGAGTGGAAAGGCCACCATCTCATCTGCAGGAGCCCCTGGTGGGCTTGCTCCTCATGGGCTCCCCTGTGGCAGCAGCTGTCCCTGTGGGACCTTGGTTAGGGAACCCCAGGGAACCCCAAGGGGCTGAGCAGATGCCAGCCAGGTGGATGCCTCTCTGGTCTTGAACACAGGCCCCCCCGCAGCAAGGCTGGGGTCGTGGGAGCCCCAGCACTCAGCTGGTGAGTTCGGAGCAATGGGTTTGGCTTCCCACCCCTGCCAGGCGAGCTCCCTGGAGGGTAGACAGAGGTTTTGGGGACCAGGGTGGGCTGGGGCACCTTTCTGCCCCATGTCTCTGTCCCATGGTGCAGAGAGGCTGGGGGCTAGCTAGCTGGTCTGGTGATGGATGTGCCGGGGAGTGGGGGGCCTATAGTGTTTTTTGTCCTTTTCCTGGGTGTGGGTGAGTGGAAGAGCCCCAAGCAGGGAGACATCTGCCTCTCTGATGGTATGCCCCATTGCTCCCAGAGGCCTGGGCCCCATGCCCTGTATTCTCTAAGCCAGGGGGCCTCAAGGGATTGGGACCTGAGCAGCACAACAGACCCTGTGCCCCACCCACCCCCCAGGCTAGGCCCCCTGTGCTGTGCTGAGAGATAGGGGCCTATCTGTCCCAAGTCACTTGGACCTGAGCTGTGTCCCCAGCCCCCAGGGTAAAGAGAGAGAGGACTAATGGCACAAAGAGGGCTAAGCAGGCAGTTGGTGGCATACATACGTGTAGAAGCTTCCGGCTCCAGGCTGGAGCTCCTTCCTTTACCCCACACTGCCTCAGCTCCTGGAAGCTGGGGTGTTCTTTGGGACTGGACTCTGCCCTCACCCTGACTATCTGGACCCCATGGAGGAGGGATTGAATGGGGCCAGTGGAGGCCGAGGCAGGCAGGGCCTTCTATGACAGCTCTCAGGATGCGGGAGGGCAGGGCTGGGGGCCGGGGGGTGGGGGATGGACAGACGACAGTCACAGACATGAGAGGTGGCCAAGGTCATGCAGCTCCTGAAGGGCCTGAATCATGACACTCTCGGGCCAGTCTTCCTGGTCAAGCAATGTTCCTAAGTCTACACGGACACCATGCTCCACCAGCCCAGACATGTGTGGCCCAGAGTAAGGTCCTTTTAACTTGCTGCTTCTTGGCAACCCCGAGGCTACTGTCCTGAGCCTCTCTGGCTCCCCGCAGCAGGTTTTTTCCAGGAGCCTCCTGCCCTGGCCTCCCTGGCCACGTTTCCGTCCTGGCAGAAGTGTCCCGGCTTCCGGAGGCCTCCAGACTCCACTCTTCAGGCTCCACTCCTCACAGCCTGCTTGAGGCTGCTGGCCAGTTGCCAGTGTGGGGCCATAACTGGCCCCCTGCAGGCTGAGCTGTGCCCACGGGGATGGTGTGCTCAAGGCTGCCCAGCTGGAGGGAGCCCAGCACCGTGCCCAGACCCCATGGGCCTCCTAGAATGCCAGTGACTGCTCCCTGCTGTGGCCTTCTTGGTGGAGCCCAGAAGTCACCTCCCATGGCCCCAGTCCCAGTCTGCCCTGTGCACTACCACCTTTGGATGGCTCCGAAGCCTTCCCTGGCTCTCCATGGCCCAGGGCAGCGGTCCCCAGCCTGCCAAATACACCCGATTCCTGCAGGTTCTTGGGTCTGGTGCAATGATAAGGCCATGTCTGTGCTTCCCCCATTCTATGTTTAAGAGGGTATACTGGTATCATAGCTGGGATAATGAAGATAATGGCCTGGGCAATCCAGCTGGACCTGCTTGATCCCAGGGGGTCATTCTGTGCGGCTTCCGTGTGGGTCTGTTTGTCTTTACCTGGGAGGAGACTGGGGAGGCCCTGGCAAGGCATTCCTTCCGGATGATGCTGTGTGAGTCCCCAGCACTGCTATTCCCCTCCCCCACCATCATCCCCGCCGCCTCCCCCCAACTTACCCAAGGCCCAGTCCCGGCCAGCACAGTGGAGTCTCACTTTGGGAAGGGGGTGGGAGGATTCTGGGAGCTATAGGACCACCATCTGTCTGAGCCGGCCCTGCCACCCACAGGAGGAGCGGGCCCCCCCGCAGCGCTACAAGAAGGGGGGCTCCGTGGGCGGCGTCTGCTACCTGTCGATGGGCATGGTCGTGCTGCTCATGGGCCTCGTGTTCGCCTCTGTCTACATCTACAGATACTTCTTCCTCGCACAGGTGAGGCCAGGTGGGAGGGAGGCATTGGGCTCCAGGAAAGGCGGTGTTTGCAAGGGACTGCAGGGAGGTGGCAGGAGGGCAGCATGGGCAGTTGAGTACCAGGGGCTTGGGGCTTATAGGGGAGGGGCAGCAAGTGACCTGCCCCATGGGTGGGGGTGGGTGCCCAGCCAAGCCCAGAAGCCCTGCATCCTTCCTGTATGGGGCCACCCTGAGAATACACCAGCCCACCTGACCCCTTGCCTGGTCCGGGAGACGGGAACGGAGCCCTGTCCTCTTGACTCCCACGGTCCCTGGTGGACTGTCCTTACCTGTCTTCAGACACAGCTGAGACCCAACAGGGAGCTCTCCCAGGGGCACAGTTAGCAGTGGGGGCACCGGGAGGGGAATCTGTGGCCCCTTCCCGCTCTGGCTCCCTGGAGTATTTTCACCAGACACTCAGATCCAGCAGAAACTAGAACTCTGGGATTCCTTCAGAGCCAAACCCAGTGCCCAAGGGTCATGCTTTAAGGACTTCTCTTCCTTGGACCTTTATTTGGGTTACAAAACAAGGAAGGTAGACCGTGGGTTAATGGACAGATCGCCCAGCACCTCGTCCTGCAAGGGTGGCCTCCACCACCCATGAGAGCATCTCGGGTCCCCAGTTACGTGCTCCCACAGCCGGTGAGGGCCTGCAGCTGGGCGGGAGAAGTGGTCAGTCACGGTCACAGTGACCTTGTCATCAGTCAGACCTGGGAGGGAGATGGGGCCACCAAGGTAGATCAATTACAGCTCAAAAGAATAATGGTAAGGGCAACACACGGGGAATTCCAGAGTGACAACGGGGCCGGCCGGGAATTGCCAGTCATTTACGACCCAAGTGACCCCTGCCCGCCCTCAAGCAGTGGTTTTAAGTTAGTTACTTTAATTTTTCCGTGGTAGAAACTACTGAAGAGTTTTTGTATTCCATGTGACTTTGCCCTGGAAACCTCAGCTCCTGCACACCTGCCGACTTCCCTTCCCCTTCGTTCCTCCCTTCCCCATCGTCCCCCTCCACAGCCAGCTCCCCATATGTTCCTGGTTCTCGCTCCCTCGCCCATGAGCCCTTCCTGAGGGCTCTGGTCCCCTCTGTTCCCAGCTCCAACCTGTGCTCTCCTGGGGCTCCTCACTCCACCCCATTGGCTGGGGAATGGGGGCACCTCGGAACAGCCTCCAAGTCTGTGCCCTGGGCAGTATGATTCATGTGTGATGATTCACACCCCCACCCCCAGGGAGAGCTTACAGGAAAATGGAGAAAGGGCAATTCTGCTGATGGCAGGCCAGTAGTCCCTGCACAGATTGGGGGGTGGGGGTGGCTGGAGAGGGACAGGTGGGCACACCGGTCCATGGGCTCAGCCGCTTGCCACAGTCATGGCACACGCTGCCCCACCCTTGATTGGGGGGGTGCGATTCAGCTGGCTGTTCACATAGGGGCACGGTGTTTGCCAGGACTGCTCAAGGGGCACGGGGTCCAGGGAAGGTGGAGGGATTGGTGTGAGGCTGGCTGCCTCTCGGTGACTCTCCTGGCTCCTGGGCACCCCACAGTTCAATCCGGGGCTCCTGTGTTTGCCCCTGAGAGCCAAGGAGCCGGTCTGCCTAGGACATGGCAGAGCCAGCTCACCCTCCCTCTCCCTGACTCCCCATGTTTCTCAGTGTCTCCATCTGTGAAATGGATCTCATTGTCCCACCCTTGCCATTTGCTGAGGCCCTGGGCTCGTTGGCGGGGTAGGAAGGGTGGCTGCAGCGAGGGTGCCGTGTGACTGGTCTGTCTGTCCCCTACTCAGCTGGCCCGAGACAACTTCTTCCACTGCGGGGTTCTCTACGAGGACTCCCTGTCCTCCCAGGCCCACACACGCATGGAGCTGGAGGAGGACGTGAAGATCTACCTCGAAGAGAACTATGAGCGCATCAATGTGCCCGTGCCCCAGTTTGGTGGCGGGGACCCCGCAGACATCATTCATGACTTCCAGCGGGTGAGGCCGGCCGGGGCTGGGGCAGCCATGGTGGAAGGGTGTCCTGATGACCCGGAGCCCCCCTTCTGCCAAGGGTCATGAGAAAGGAGAACGAGAGCAAGAGGAGAAGGCCAGTGTCCCTAGTACCTCCTTTGAGTAGGTCCTGTGTGATGGCAGGCGCTGCGGGTTAGGTTGCGCAGGATTTTAAAGACCCCGCTTTTGTTCGAGAGGCGTGGTTACCATTGGGCATGAACTAGCCCTGGTAGATTTTGTCCTCGGCCACCTGACTGCTACACACACTGCCGTCACAGGTTAAGCCAGTGTTCCCTTTAACAGGGTGTTTTGTGTGGACGTTTTCCAGAGGCGTAGCTTGCCTCCTGTCAAGGGCATTAAGCGTACAGCTTAGTGGCTACATGGAATGCCCCCCCCCCCCCGAACAAGATTTGGATTTGTGCCAGCACCCCAGAAAGTTCCCTTGTGCCCTTCCCCCCAGTCCATACCCCTCCCCAGACGTAACCATCTTTGCACTTCTTTTTTTCTTTTTTCTTTTTTTAGATTTTTTTTTTTACTTATTTAGGTGAGAGCACCAGCAGGGATGGGGGGAGGGGCAGTGGGAGAGAGAGAAGCACGCTCCCCACAGAGCAGGGAGCCCACAGATGCTTCACCCACCCTTCTCACTCCTGTCACCAGTGACAGTCTTGAGGCCGGTGAGAAATGGGCTCTCCAGCTGTCTGTCCCCCCCGTACTTGCCTCCCAGAGCTTCCTAGGAATTCTCCAGAACAATCCCTTTGCTTTATGTTCTGGACATTCTTGTCGCTGGAGCCCATGGGGAGCCAGGGACAGAGCTCCTCTGGCTGAGGGTCCAGGCTGTCCACAGGGGTGATGGGACCTCACAGGGTGATGAAAGGCACACGTGGACCATTACTGTCTTCCCCAAACTCCAGCTCTGGGACCCCAGGAGATGAGCCCTTTTGACAGCTGAGGTGCCAGGCACTTGGTGTTTCTCATGTAGCGCAGGGGGAGCTCCCGCAGACACGAGCGAGGCAGGGAGCGGGCATTGGGGGCATCTCCCACTGGCACGGTGGGCTGGTACCTCGGCTGGCCAGGGGTCTCCCACCCCACCAGGGCCAGGCCCTTGCCAGCAGAGTCTGACCTGGCCGCTCTTCCCACCCAGGGGCTCACCGCCTACCATGACATCTCCCTGGACAAGTGCTATGTTATCGAGCTCAACACCACCATCGTGCTGCCTCCCCGCAACTTCTGGGAGCTCCTCATGAATGTGAAGGTGAGCAGGAGCCCTCATGGCACCTTGCCGTGCTCCCCTGTGGATGCCAGGCCTGGGGCAAGGGAGGTTCCTGCAGTATGGGGCTTGCTGCCATCTGGGCCCAGCACCCCAGATCAGCCCATGCCCCTCCAATCTTCCTTCTGCCACACCCCAAGTCAGTGCCTCTCCTTTCCTTCTCCCTACCACTCTCTGCCTCCCTCCCTCTCTCATGAAGCGCCCCGAGACCAGCTTCCTCAGCCCCCTAAGTCATGACCCACTTTAGCAATGCAGAGAACCCCCATGTGCAGCACTGGGGCACAACCAGAAGCCACCTGGGAGTGTCCAGAGGGCGAGCCATGAGGGCCGTGGATGGGGATGTGGGTGGTGTGGACGGCCATTTCAGGTGGCGGGGGACTCTGAGGGAGCAGGACGGCGGGCAGGGAGCTGGAGAGCTGGAGGCAGGAGAGCACTGTGTGCTGGCCCGGCACTGAGCCCACTCCCTCCACAGAGGGGGACCTACCTCCCGCAGACGTACATCATCCAGGAGGAGATGGTGGTGACAGAGCATGTCAGCGACAAGGAGGCCCTGGGCTCCTTCATCTACCACCTGTGCAACGGGAAGGACACCTACCGGCTGCGACGCCGGGCTACCCGGAGGCGTGAGTGGCAGCTCCTCCCGTCCAGGCCCCTGCCCTGAGCTTTAGGCCACAGCCATGTGCCCACCGTGCCTGGCCAGGGAGCTGGAGCCCAGCTGTGGAGGAGCTCAGAGCAGAGTGGTACTAGCGGCTGATGGTAACTCAGCACTTCCCCTGGGCCAGGCCCCGGTTCACGTCCTTAGGTCCTGCTAGGAGCTTGTCAGCTGCTGTCATCCTCATCATTATTCTTGGTGGCCTTGAAAGATGAGGCAGCGGAGGGACAGAGAGGTTAAGGAACACCCCTGAGGTCACACAGCAAGGAAGGGGGCAGAGCTGGGCCGCCTGACTCCAGCTCTTGAGCTCTCTCACCCCTTCAGTGCACGGCCCCTGGGTGAGTCTGGGTGTCCTCACACGGGCCACCTATTCCTCCCCACCCCCAGGCTCCGGAGGTCCCCCTCAGGTTCCAGGGCTGGTGACGTCTGTGGCCCAGCTAGCTCTGGGCAGGGCTACAGTCCTCACTGAGCTTCTCTCTTCCCTCCCAGGTATCAACAAGCGAGGGGCCAAGAACTGCAACGCCATCCGCCACTTCGAGAACACCTTCGTGGTGGAGACCCTCATCTGCGGGGTGGTGTGAGGGCCTCCCCTTCTTGGCCCCACCCCTGCCCTTGTCCTTGTTTCTCTTCTGGCCACTCTGGCCCTCCTCCTTCCCCTCGCTTAGCTTGTACTTTGGACACCTTTCCATAGACGTGAAGTGTCTCCTGGTTCCTTTCCAGCCCCGCCCGCCTCCCTGTACCAGAGCCGTGACCTCTCAAGGCCCCACCTCTTCTGAGCTCCCGGTTCTAGGGGACAGGAGGGTGGCACAGGGTGGTTTCCGTGACCACCATTCTGCAGGCGGGTCCACCAGGGCCAGCCCAGAGCTGCGCTGGCAGCCCAGGAGATGGGCTGGATTTAGGGGCTGGGCTCATGGGGGACCTGGGCAAGGGGACAGGGGAGGGATGTGGTGCGGGGTTCAGAAATGTCTGCACAGTTGGGGAAGTCCCCAGAGGCTTGTTCCTTGGACAGTCCCGTGTCCAGATTTCCAGATCTGGGATGAGGATGGGGGCGGGTGCCCAGGGACGGACCCACCCAGAGCACAAGGGAAGGTGGGATCCTGGGGCTCCCCCCAGGACTCCTGTCAGTGCCTTCAGCCCACCAGCAGGAGCCCGGAGTGAGGGGTGGGGATGAGTCTGTCAAGCACAATCGTTCTCTGAGTGGAACCAAAGAAGGGAGGAGCCAGGGCCCCCCAGGAGCACAAGCATGGGGTCCCGCGGCCATGGCCATGGAGATGGGACAGAGGGGGGCCATGCTTCCCCTGTGTGCGGGCAGCCCTGCGGGGCTGAGCAGAGCCGAGGAGGTGGGCTCGTTGCTTTCTCCAAGCTTGGAGCTGTTTTAGAAGACAATGTGGGGGAAAGGGAGAGCCACCTGGTACTTGTACACCCTGCCGCCTCCTCATTCTTAAACTCCGTCCCCCTCGGCTTTGGGGGAATGCAGCCTTTTTTTCCTTTTCCTTCTCACTTTTGCATGTTTTTACTGATCATTCAATATGCTAACTGTTCATCAGCCCTGAGCCTGGAAGAGGAGGTTTCCACACCTCCACTCAGACTCAGGTGCTCTCTGGAGATGAAACTCTGAAATGCTTTGTATATTTTCTCAACTAGATCCCTTTTCAGAAGTGTCTGTAGAACAATAAAAAACTTTGCCTTCTGACCTTGACTTGGGAGCGGCGGGGAGGGGTGGGCGCCTGGTGGGCCGAGGTGGGGCCATTCCTGGGTTCAGCCAAAGAGGGTCTGTGTCCCCTCAGTCCTCACAGCTCACCAAGCCAGGTGGATTCATGTTGCACAGGGAGGAGGAGGAGGGGGTTTAGATACCGGAAGTAACTCGCCCAAGGTCATGCTGCTTTCAAGTGCCCATAAACCACCCCATTTAGTTCCACACGGAAGATGACATCATTATTGCTTGTCCTTAAGCACAAGGACGACGTGTGTTCCGCACAGTTTCAGGATCTGAGCTGAGGTTGGCATGAGTCACGGGGTCGTATTCTACAGGAAAGGAAGCGGTGGGAGAGCCAGCCCAGAGGCCTGGCCAGGTGGACCCTAGAGGCAGGACCTGGGGCAAGTGTGTGTGCCAACGCCCTTGGGGCTGGTCTGGCTCAGTAATCCTGTGAGGGACATGAATGACTCAGGTTAGTGCAGACACACCCTTGTTCTCAAAGGCAATCTCGCCCAGACATCAATCTACATGCAGTGCAGTCACATAATGCTGATAGGGTTTATGGTGTAACTTGACACAGTTCTTTTGGGAAAGTCAACATGGGGAATGGTCTGGTAAAACCTCAGAAGGGGAATGAACAGCCTCAACCTGGTAGGTTAAGCATTATAACCTACCGTAATTAAGGAGTTACATATAGCAAAGGAGAAGGTCAGTGGAACAATGGAGGGCCTGGAGATTGTGTTAAATATAAGGAAATTTAATGGGGGGGCATGTGTGGGTTCTTTTTAATGGAACAGCTGGCTAACCATTTTGACAATTCACCTGGATCCTACTTCCCTGTAACGTGAATTCTGGAGAGACCAAAGTTGTTTTTTTGTTTTTTGTTTTTTTTTACTTTATTTAAGCTTTATTTAAACATATAATGTAACCCCACCACCCTCACCCAACCCCTCTTCCCCCCACCCTCCTCAGTTTGTTTTATGACATTAAGAGTCTCTTTTGGAACCCTCCTACACTGTTGGTGGGAATGCAAGCTGGTGCAACCACTCTGGAAAACAGCATGGAGGTTCCTCAAAAAATTGAAAATAGAGCTACCTTATGAGACCAAAGTTTTTAAGTACGAAATGAAGCCATGAAAGTACCTAACTTATTTAAAGCCATCTTAGACCAGGGAGAGCATATTTATGTACAGCCAAACACCACAAAGTCAAAAGATTTACAAGGGCGGCAAGCTGGGGGGAGATGCTTTTGAAACCTAGGACACAGAAAGGGCTGTTTTCCTCAATATGCAATGTTCTTAAAACATGAACACCCCAAGAGCTAAAGAGGCAAAGACTATAACAATCTTTGCAGAGTAAGGGAACTACAAGCGAGTCATTGCTTAGACATGAAAAGATGTTTAATTGCAGTGGCTTTTATTAAATATTTTACACTGTGGAGCATTTACTCCATATAAAACGCCACATATAAATCACAGGGATATAAATGATGAAGCATCATGACCAGCGTGCATCTGGAGCCCCACCAGCCAACTAATGAGACAGAAGACTGCCAGTAGCGCTGATTTCCTTGGTGCACCGCTCCGTTTGCTGCTACAAACCACCACCCAGACTTAATGGCTCAACACAGCAGTTTACTGTTTTTCCTGGATGCCAGGCATGGCTGAGTTTGGCCCGCTCTCAGGAGCTGCTCATCCCTGCTTTGCATTCAGCAGGGGCTTGGCTGTGCTCTGCACCCAAGGTGCCCCTCCCCTCCCATGCCTCACTCACCCACGCCCTCCAGTCAATACCCTGGCCTTCCTTAGAGTTTGGCAACCAAGCCCCAAGCTAAAGGAAGCCAGAGTCATTAGTCCTCTTAAGGCCTGGAATCCAAAGTTCCAGAACGTTCTTTCATTGCATTGTTGGTCAAAGCAGGTCACAAAACCAGCCCTGACTTAAGTGGAAGGGAAGTAGACCAACTATAGATGCGGGGAGAAGAGTTCGTGCTCAGGGATGCAGGGAACATTGGCTCCCATGTTTCTAGACCCCCCCCCACACACACACACCCCAGCCCCTCCCCTCCATATCCTATGAGGGACACTAAGGACAGATCGATTCTTTGGTCTAAAGTCAACCATGAAAATGTGTCAATTTTCCATGTATTAGCCAATCTCTTTATATTGATGGGCCAATCCAGGGTAATTAGTAATGCCTATTCTGAGTTTCTCTGCTTTGCTTTATAATTCTACCACATACCTATGAACTCCTAGTGCAGTTTTACTTCGATTTGAACGTTATAAAAAATCATAAAATACATGTCTTATTCTCTGACTCGTCTCTTCCCACAACCTTTTATATCTAAGATTGATCCATGGTAATGCCTACATTATTTAATTCACTTATATGGCTGTCCCTCAGTCTATATGTGAATATGCAATTTAAAGACCTACCCATCTTCCTAACAACGTGCATAGGTTCTTCCCAATTTTTTATCATCACAACAATGCTTTAAAGAACATCTCTTTTATAAGGCATCTGGTACACCTGTGTAAGAGAAGTGGAATATTGGGTCCCAAGTAAGCAAACGTTCAAGCCACAAAATTCTGCCATATTTTTTTTTTATAAGGAATTGAACCAATTTACAATCCTACCTGTGCTGCATAGGTGTTTTCCTTGGTCCACACCCTTGCCAATACCCAGTGTTACCAACCTTTGGAGTTTTGGAGGGGGTTTTTTTTGTTTGTTTTTTGCCAATGGACTGAGGGTAAAATGGTATTTCATGATGGTTTTCATTTTCACTTTCCCTATAGCTAGGAAAGTGGGACACGTTTCATATATATTGGACCCTCAAATTTCCTTTTCTATAAAATGCCTGTGTGTGTTCTTGGGGCACCTGAGTGGCTCAGTCGGTTAAGCATCCGACTCTTGATTTCAGTTCAGGTCATGATCTCAGGGTCCTGGGATCTGGGAGGAGCCCCACACTCAGTAGGGAGTCTGTTAGAGGATTCTCTCCCTCTGCCCCTGCCCCCACTCATACATGCAGTCTCTACAACACACACAGGCAAATAAATAAATCTTTAAAAATAAAGAAAAATTGCCTTTTTTGTGTTCTTTGGCCTATTTTTCTATTGGGTGATTTGTTTTCTTCTTATTGGCTTGTTGGAGTTCTTTGTATGTTTATGTATTTTACATAATCTTTATGCATTTTGTCAGTGGTGTGTGGCAAATATCTTGCCCAAATTTATGACTTGTCTTTCTCATTTTCTCTGTTGTTTCTTTGATGAACAGAAATTATTGGTTTTAATGTAGTCAAATTCATCCCTCTTTTTCTTTATGATTGTGTCTTATTGCATCATTTCAGAAATCCTTCCTATCCCAACATTGAGGAGATTTGATCTTATATTTTCTTCTAATCCTCAAGGATTATGTTATAATCCTTCTAACCTGTTGTATATTACATTTAAACCTTCCCCGGTAAGTTATTCCCTCATATGGTGTGAGGTAGGGTAACCATTTGTTCTGTTTTTATTGTTTGCCTTTCCCTGCTGAGGTGCAGTGTGTGTCTACAATGCTCAAGTGTCCCTATGTGGAAGGTCTATCTCTGGGCTTTCTGTTCTGTCCTATTAGGTCTATCCTTTGGACCATAATCAGTCCAGATATCTGGTAGTTCAAGTCTCCTACCTTGATTTTCTCCAGCAGCGCCATGCCTATTCTCAGCCCTTTGTTTTCATATGTATTTTAGAAACAATTTATCAAGTCCCATGAAATGTTCTGTTGACGTTTTTTGTTTGTTTGTTTGTTTGTTTGTTTTAAAGATTTTATTTATTTGACAGAGAGAGATACAGCAAGAGAGGGAACACCGAAGCAGGGTGAGTGGGAGAGGGAGAAGCAGGCTTCCCGCGGAGCAGGGAGCCCTATGTGGGGTTTGATCCCGGGACCCTGGGATCATGACCTGAGCCAAAGGCAGCCACTTAACCACTTAGCCACCCAGGCGCCCCTCTGTTGAGGTTTTAATGGACTTGTGTTGAACTCATATGTCCACTTGCGGAGAACTGAGATTGTTATGATACTGAGTGTCCTGATCTATGAAAATGGCACTTAAAAAACTTATCTTCAATCTCTTCTGTTACAACTTGGTACTTTTCTCAGTAGTCGTGCAGATCTTTCTTTAGATTGATTCCTGTGTCTCCTATATTTGTTGTTATAGTAATTATACCTCTTTTTCACTGATGTACAGAAATGTAATTTATTTTTGAGTACTGATCCAGTGAACTTTGCCGAGCTGTTTTCTTTATTCTAAGACATTATCTGAGGATTCTTTTCTATTTTCTACATAGGCCCTGTATTGATTATGAATGGGTTTTGTTTCTTCCATTCAAACAATTAAAGATTTTTATTTATTTACTTGACAGAGAGAGAGAGATCACAAATAGGCCGAGAGAGAAGGGAAGCAGGCTCCCCACCGAGCAGAGAGCCCGATGTGGGACTTGATCCCAGAACCCTGAGATCATGACCTGAGCTGAAGGCAGAGGCTTAACTCACTGAGCCACCCAGGCGCCCCTCTTCCATTCAAATAATTAAAACATGTCATTTTCTTCTCCTGCCTCCCTGAATAGGAGTTCTGGTATCATGGTAATAGTCCAAACCTTATTTGTTATTGATTCTTTTTTTTTTTAAGATTTTATTTATTTATTTATTTATTTGACTGAGAGAGATCACAAGTAGGCAGAGAAGCAGGCAGAGGGGAGGAGGGGGGAAGCAGGCTCCCTGCCTAGCAGAGATCCTGATGATGCGGGGCTTGAGCCCAGAACCCTGAGATCATGACCTAAGCTAAAGGCAGAGTCTTAACCCACTGAACCCCCAGGCGCCACTTGTTCTTGATTCTTAAAGAGAGTTCACCTTGAGCATCATTTTAGCTATAGATATTGGGAGAACATTCTTTTTGAAGTTAATTGAAGAAGTTGTCCTCAATTCCTAGTTTGCATTTTTAATCAGGATATATGTTGAATTCTTTTATCAGATTTTTTCCCCACACTTACCAATATGACTTTTTTCCTCTTTTAAGATGTTAATGTGGCGTATAACATTAATAACTGATTTAGTCATAATGGATTATCCTGTTTCTACACTATTGGATTCTGTTTGCTAATATTTCATTTAGCAGTTACTGATATGTGTTTATTAGGAAGGCTGACCTGTAATTTTCCTTTCTCATGCTCTCCTTGTCAGGATCCAGTATTAATGTTTCACTGGTCTTGTAGAATGAGCTGGAGACATTGGTTTTATGGTTGGGTTTGGTTTCAGTTTAATAACATGCAGTCTTCTCAAGTGTGGACAAGCCCTCTTGTATCAGTAATGGTGGTAATTTTTGGTTTGACAAGAATCAGATTTCAAAATTTCAGAAATTTCACTGCTAGGAATTTACCATATGGATATACTCAAACAAGTATACAAAAAAATATACATACCAGATATTTATTGTTGTAACAGCCAGAAACTGAAAACAAAGGTCCCTCCATTGGTACTTACTTTTTTAAAAAGTGCAGTTATTTATTTATTTTTTTGCCATTATAAAGAATGAGGTAGAGCTATTTGTGCCAATGTGTAAAGTTTTCCAAGATCTATAATTAAGGTAAAGCAGATGGCAGAGCAAAGATATATATCCCATTAGTGAATTTCCTAAAAGATAACTCTATGGATGTGCATCTACTATTTCTAGAAGGGTACTTAAAGCCAAGTCACACCATTTACCTCTGGAGAACAGGGACGGCAGGGAGCTGTAAGACTCTCTATCCTTCCATGTCATGAAGATGTATCCTTTTTATCATTTCAGCACGTGTGAGCGTATATTTATACCCACACACCCTGCAGCTGGGATGGGGGAGGGCCTGCTGGTTGAGGGGATGCTCTCGAGGTCAGCCAAATAACCCACGGTCTCACCCGTCCCCCCTCTGGCTCTCGAGGTCTGTCACCTTCCTAGAAAGCTCCCCATATTAGGCCCCAGTCTGGCCTGAAGAATAGAGTGGTTGGAAATGTTAAGCTGACACATATAGGGAGCTCTGTAACCTCGCACAAGTGTTACTATGGAAACCAGAGCCTGGGCTGTCTCCATGGAAACCCTTCTCAGCCTTCTGCCTGAAGAACACCAGTTACCACCCACTGGTGTTGAAGTCTTACTTCACAGGAGTTTCAATAAATGCTCAGGGAGAAAATGGCGGCCAGGTCCCTGCCCACCCTAGGGACGTCTGGGGGGCTCTAGGCGCCACTTGCTGCCTGCTTAGGAAGGAGAACGGGTCCGTGGCCGAGGGGATCCTAGCACATGTGACACCCTAGACAGTGTGCGCAGTGTCCCTGGAGTGGACATGGGGCCCGTGTCTGGAGGGTCGGGGCATCCGGACTCCTCTACTGGCCACTGGCGGGGTAAACTGATGCCACCTCGGGGCTCCAACCTGCCCCACTACAGAATTGCAGAGTTGGAACTGAGTCACTGCAAAAGTGGTCTGTGTGCGACTGGGCAGCATAGGGCTCAGAGGAGGGAGACCAAACAATGACCGGTCAGCCTTCCCAGGGATTCATCTGAGCTTTGCAGAACCGTGAGGAGGCATGGCAGGGCAAGGGAAAAGGGCAGCAGGGGAAGGGAAGTGCACCCTCATACAGTAGTGCGATACAGCCATTGGCCCTCCTGGCACTGAGTCCCTTAAGGGGTCCTAGGGCCTGGAAGGAGGCTCAAAGCCCAGGGCGTGGGGCGCCAGGGATGGGCAGTGCTCTCCCAGGACCACGGGGGACACCCTCATGCTGCTGCCCACCACTGGCGTCTCACCCTCACCACGTGCCACCCACACTCCAGCAGCCAGAGCCACAGAGCTGGGAACATGGGAGCAGATGAAGGTCACGGTGCCAGCCTCCCACCCTGGGGACAAAGAGTCCTGTGGCTGGAAGCCAGCAAGTCCTATCTGGGCCAGCCAGGCAGGAGGACTGCTGAGAAGAGGGATGGCAGGGGGGTAACTTTGATCAGCCCCTTCGTCCAGCACTTACTGAGCAAGGCCCTCTATGTTCAAGTGCCCAGGCCTTTCACTGATTTATTTTGCTCATTTCTTGCGTGATCCTCTGGGTGAGTATGAATTCCACAGCCAAAAACTCAGGCCTCCAAAAAGGTATTTTTATTTTCCTTTAATAATCTATTTTTGGGTTTTTGTTTGTGTGGTTTTTTAAAAAGGATTTTATGTATTTATCTGAGACAGACAACAAGAGCACAAGCAGGAGAGAGGCAGAGGGAGAAGAAGACTCCCCACGAAGCAGGGAGCCCAATGGGGACTCGATCCAGGGACCCCAGGATCATGACCTGAGCCCAAGGCATCCGCTTAACCAACTGAGTCTCCCAGGTGCCCCTATAATCGTCTATTTTGTACAACAATCTAGTTTTCAAATCCCCATTCATCCCAGTGGCAGAGGATGGAATCTTGGTCATCTGGGGGGTAAACTCGGCCATGACTTCACTTTCAAGTAAGTGTTCATCCTTTAAGTAAATATTAATTTGCACACCCCCCCCCCAGGGCCCACCATTAGAACCATGTTCCTGAATTTGGGGTCTTCCCACCAACACAGTCTGAGGGAGACAGTGGCTCTCTCCTTATATAATTGCTAGAAATGTGAGGGAGGGGACAGCCAAGATCCCATCAGCCAGCATCCATGGGCAGGGAGGTGGTGACGTCCTCTCTATGGTCCTATCGCCTGCTTTCAACTGTGGATTCCGTGTGTCACCTCCCAATGACTGGTGGCAGCAAAAGTTTCCCCCACCTTCCAGGGATTCTCTGAGCCACGCAGCACCCTGTCCATAAATCTCTTTCTGCTCAATTAGCTAGAATTCTTCTGTTGCTTGTGGCCCAGTGTCGCTGAGCAAGAGAGCCTTGAGGGAGATTACCAGAACACAGCTTCATGCTTTCTTCCCCACTTCCTTTTCAAACCTGCCTGGTGGGGTTGGTTCTCCCCCAACCGTGGGTGAAATCTAAGGAAGATTTCTTGGTTTTTGTTTTTTTGGGTTTTTTTGTTTTGTTTTGTTTTGTTTTTTTGGCTCAACCCAAGAGAAGAAAAATTCCTTGGGTCACTTTTACAACAAAAATCCGATTTCGGTAATTATGGTGTCTAGTTAGGAAAAATAACCCAGATTCCGAAGTTCATTTGAAGCTGAAGCTGCTTCCCTCCACCAGCTGAAAACTGTGCCCTGTGGGCAGCCTGCAGCTGGCGAAGGAGAGCTTGGCCAGCTTCTTCTCTGCCTTCCCCGCCTGCTGCTCCCACGCTCCCCCTCCCTCACAGGCTGCTCAGGGGAGGGCTTGGCACTGGAGCCCCTGTGTTAGTGGGCGCCTGAGGGAGCCTTTCACCCCATCCCCCCCCCCCTCCACTGCAACTCAGTGTAGGTGAACAGCCCTGCCAACTCAGGTCTCCTCGGGCGGGAGCTAGGCAACCAAGACCAGCTACTGGAACATTCCCACATCCTTCGTCGCCACCAGCTCCCAGAATGTGGGCCTTTCCTGGCTCTGTGTTCCAAGCAGACAGCTCCGGCCACAACCTGCCACCAAAGCTTCCTCGGGAGCCTGCCACACACTCAGCGCCCCCACCAAACATCAGGACACACCTATCAAGCTCTCCAGCAGCCTTATGGAAACACTTCTCCCCAAGCAAAAGACAGGGGTGTGGGTTGTGGGACTCGGATCCTTCTCTCCCTGGAAATGTTCTGCCCAGTTAACAAGCTGGAGTGGGGGTGGGCACAGACCAGGAGGACCCAGACCTCCCTCCCCCACCACAGCTCCTGCCCAGGACTTAACTTAACCTCTCTGACTTCTTTTTCTCTCAGTTTGTGGGACCTTCACGGACATTTGGATGGCAGGTGTGGGGAGGGGGAGAGTGAAAAAACCCCATTAGGTTTACTTGGAGCTCAAACCTTGCAGGGTCCTCTGTGGCATCCCAGGCAGCAGGTTCTGTAGCTGAGGAAGTCTGGAACCATGGATCCGACCTGAGGCCAGCTCTTTGCGCTCCTGGCTGGGCTGGGAGTTCAGGGAACCCCTGAGGAGGAATGTTCTGAATCCTCGGGCTCCTGGGAACTGAGAACCAAGCTGCATCCCAGACCCAAAAGGAAGTCTGCGCAGCCTTACCTCTGGAAGGATGCTCGGAGCTCCAGAGGACACCCTACACAACTGTCAATGTTGGCCATAGAGCCCCGGACAGTGGCCGTAGGAGACTGGACCCTGGGCTACTGACCTGTGTTTAAATCCCACTGTGCCTCTTAAACTGGCTGTTCGATCACTTTGCTTCTCTGTCCCTGCATAAAATAAACTCTGCAAAACCCGTGACTGAAGAGAGGAAGCATTTGCTCGAGGTTCAACAGTCTGAGCAGGGCTCAGAGGGACAGCCGGTTTTTGCCTTCTGCGTCATCAGCAGAGTGGTCTTGATGGAGGCAAGAAGATCTGCTGCTAAGAGAGTCACATTCCGAGCTTGGCTGGGCCATTGATTTCTTCCCAATGGGCCTCTGGGCCAGACTGCCTGGGCTTCCCCACGCCCCGGGGGCTGGGTTCTAACTGGAAGGGAGCAGAAGCTTCCAGGCCTTCTTAACACCCTGGGCTTGGAGCCCCCAGCCCACCATCTTTTCATTCTACTGGGCAAAGCAGTTCTGGGCCTAATCCAGATTCAGAAAGAGGGGACACGAGTGCTGCCTCCTGAGGGGCAGGGAGGTACACATGGACAAGGGAGGGGCAGAACTGTCAGGGCCATCCTCAGATATCAGTGGCTACGGTGACAGGGCACTTGAGCAAGTTACTTAAGCTCTCCTCGTATCAGTTTCCCTTCTGTAAACTGGGGTTAACAATATCATTCCCCACTTGGCTGTCCATAGGACTAATTATGCTCTCAGTTGAGCTCACAGCAGTTGGAAGAATGTCTAGGAACAGCTGAGAGCTCAAAAGAATTCAGCATTAGTATTAGACAATCCTGAACACACCCAACGTCCAGGAGATGGTGGCATTCCCATTAGTCCTTTGGGTCTCAGCCTCCGAAGTCTCCTCTCCCTGTCCCCCACCTGCCTCTAATGTTCTCATCCGAGATCCCCTACCCAACCCCTCCGTTCCCTTCTCCCTGGAGACACAGCAACAACGTGCCTGCAGGTCTGGGCTTTGCTCCTGGAGTGTCTCACTCAGCCACCACCAGATGGGGCATTTAGGCCATCCGTTTCCACAGTCTGGGGCGCACCCCCCCCCCCATCCTGAGGGACATTGCCTCCGCTTCTGCCACCGGACATGAAGCCCCGTGTTCAGAAATGCCCAGTTTGGGGGGACAGGGCCTGCCTGGGCTGTGGAGACCAGAGGAATTGTCATCTGCGGGGGAAAGGGTGAGATGCAACTGGTTGGAGCAGTGCTCCCTTCTCCCAGATGTCACAGGACACCCCAGCCCCTGACCACCCAGGTCGCTCCTGCCCGACTCGAACCCCTCAGGGCTGAACTGCCCCCCACAGCCTGCCCAGCCGGCTCCAGAGAGGGCCTCCCCCAGGAGGGCCTGAGCTCCCCATTCTGTTCTGGCCCACGGTTACCCAGGAGACTGCTGTCACCGGGGATCCCCGGGCCAGGCTTCGCTGAGCAGAGATTGTGCCTCGGAGACCAGGAAAGTTTCCAGTTGGATCTGCTCCGACTCTGCCTTTGTGCTCTTGCCTCTTGTCATTGCTGCTTAATAAAACTTGCATTTACCAGAACTGGGGCAAGCACTAAGTGGAAAGGACAGTATTTTTGGTGACTTGTACCAAGTCCCAGGGCTTGGGTGGCCCCCCTCAGTCTGCTTGGAGCCGGGGGAATCAGATGGCCTGGCTTAGGAGAGCTGTCCTCCAGCAGTTTCGTTGGGTGGCCATGGCGGGGAGCAGGGAGCAAGGGGGGAAGTGCGAGGACCACAGGCGAAAACACTGCACACTGCTTGTCCTCCGGAGTCTGGAGCCTTAAGGAAACACCAGCACTACCTCCACTCCTGTCTCCTCACAGAGAGAGTCATCACAGGTTTCCTAGCTGTTAAGAGAAGTTTCTCTGTGCATCATTCAGCTTACCCTGGCTACAGGCTGGAGTGGAACCAAAAAAGGAACCGTGAGGAGGTGATATCAGTCATTCATTCAACAAATGGTTTGGAGCCCTGCTGTGTGCCGGCCGCTGTCTGGGGAATGGGGACAGACGAGCTGGACGCTGGCCCTCCCCGCTGGGAGCACACAGACCTGCCAGCCAGCCTCCGGCCCTGATACACCTGCACTTAGCCCGAGACACAAACACAGGCTCTTGAGCACAGCGGAGGAGCCTATAGCCAGTGTGTCTCTTTGGGTGGTGACTCCCCTGTGTTGCTCTTTTCACCTCTCTTTCTCTTGGCCAACTTCCCATCAGACTGCAAAAGGCTTGACCTTCCTGCACAGGGAGAGGGTGACCAAGCCCCACACACAGCCACCACGGGCCACCCTCTCCTCACCTGACCTTGAGGCCAAGAGATGCAACCCAACTCCTTGGGCTCCATGACTTGTGGCTCTGGTGCGGAGGGGAAGGCTGGGGTTTGAGCAGGATATGGTGAGATGAGCAGAGCACATAGCGAGAACAATCCCTCCCTCCTCCCTCCAGCTGTGGGCTGGGGACAGGCAGATCCTGGTTCTTTCCAGGTGTTCTGCCATCCATCTACTTCCCAGCCCTCCAGATCCTTTGGCATAATTTCAACCCTCGCTGTTTATCTTGGGATCCCCACCACCACACCCAAGTGTTCTGTTTTAGAATTTCTCTACTGCCGGCCAGAAAACACCCGTTCGGGAGTTCACGCCTTCTTTCAGCTTAATGCCATATTTGCTGAGCAACCTTTGAAGTCCACTCTGGATCCCACAAAGAGGAGCTCCTTCTGTTTCTTCTTTTTTTTTTTTTTTTAAGATTTTATTTATTCATTTGACAGAGAGATCACAAGTAGGCAGAGAGACAGGCAGAGAGGGAAGCAGGCTCCCTGACGAGCAGAGAGCCCCATGCGGGACTCGATCCCAGGACCCCGAGATCATGACCCGAGCCGAAGGCAGCGGCTTATCCACTGAGCCACCCAGGCGCCCCTCTGTTTCTTCTTTTTATAGAAGCTAAGGACTTGGTTCTCACTAGAGACAGTGAACCTTCCCTCAAGCCGGTGATGGCCCCAGCCCTGGTTATCTCTTTGTGCAAATGGTCGTCAACCCTGGTCCCCACTTCCGTTGGAGGCTGAAGCCTCGCTGGTCTATAGAATGATAGTGGTCACTCTAGCTTTATCCCCCCCCACACACACCCTCAAGTCCCTTCTGCATCAGACATGTCCATGGGCTACTTTGGACCTCTCTCACTTATCTTTGGGCCACTGGCCACCACCCCGGCCATTGCAGAGACCCCCACTTGTGTGTGCACTCGGACCGGCTTCCTCCACGCACAACCCAGTGGCCTCTGGCCCATGCTCTGCATTTCTTGCCTCCGGGGTTTCCCTGGATATTAGGGAATGAGAAACAGCATCCCCTCTAGCTCAGCCAGAAGTCCAGATAATTAACAACGGCAAGGGAACCAATGTAAGTTGGAGCCTGAAGACAAATTCTTCTCCTTTTCTCCTCCGGAGGATGATGCCGAGAACCAGTGACTTATACCACTTCTCAGAGGATGGTCCCACAAGACTGAGCAACCAGCTAGGTTTGTCACCAAGCCATGGCCAGCTCCATGCGGCGCTCTGAAACTGGCCTGTCCTTCTTCCTGCAGCACTCCCCTCTCCCTCTCTCCTGCTCCCTGAGGTCACCCTCCCTAACAAGGGAGTGTCCCTTGAGCCTTTGCTTCCTGCTTTGCTTTCCAAGGAACCAAAACCAAGTCCTCTTGATCTCCTTCCCAGAATTCCATAGGACGTCTTGATGCCCCAATGGGTTTCCCACTTGCCCCCTCTGAGATGGGCACAGGACCTAGGCTGGCTGATCACCCCTCATCCCCTGGCCACAGAAACTGGCCCAGGAATCACTAAGTGACCCCCTCCTCGTTGTCCCTGGTGTTGATGTTTGGACACCAGGGGCCTGGTGCACCCATGAAGTTGCCTTCCTTCTCCACCAGCGATGGCTTCCTCCTCTTTCAGTCCAGACTAGCAGGACTCCAGCTCCCAGGAAGCCTTTCTTCATCACTGATGCCTAAAGAGATCTCCATGCTCCATTCAGTAACATCTAGAATCCGCAAGCCCTGGCCTCTCCAGCCCCCAGCTATGGGCACCAGGCAGTGCCCGGCTCTCTTACCCAGATGTTTGAATCTGCTACTGGTACGTAGGTGCTTCTGTCTGTGACCATTTCTGTGGGCCATGCAGTTCTCCACAGCAACCCAGAGTGGATTCATTGGCCAAAATCAGCAGGCCGTGCTTCTTAGAAAAAGTTCAGGTTGTTTAACGTAAGGTGAGCTTACAGCTTCCTGTTCTCAAGGGCTTACCTCTCTGCGTAGAGGTCAGGAAATGTCTTCTGCAAAGAGCCACACTGGAAATATCCGAGGCTTTGCAGACGCTACAGTCTCTGTCATAACTACTCCGCTCTGTGGTTGTCACCCGAAAGTGGCCACAGAGACTACAGGCGGGAGTGACTGTTCCAGGAAGACCGCAGTTAGTAGCCCCAGGCTTAGGGGCAGGGACAGACGCGGAACCTCAGGACACCTGTCAGGCCCCTGCTGGAGGGAGCAGCTCCATAGAGACCATGTCACCCACTCTGTGGCCCCATGACGCCCCTGCTGTGGCTGACTGGATTCACGGGGAGTGTCTGACCCATAGGCAGCCGGTCCTCAGGATGCCAGAGATCAACCTGGAGGGACCGGCCAGCAGAGAGAGGGGCCATTCGGAGGGGCGGTGGTGGTGAGAGACAGAGACAAGAGGCTGGAAGGGGAGAGCAGAGTCAGTAAACTTTCTAGAAACTTCCAGCCCATCCAAGCACTGAGCCCTGTTCCAGTCCCCATGAGGCCTGTCCAGGGAGGTCTTGTTGTGGGTCTGTTGGGGCCTTGCAACGGAGCGGAGAGTCCTGTTGGCTTTATTTCCATATCCATCCTTGCTTTCCTTTCCTCCTTCCCTCCCACCTTCCTCCTCCCCTTCCTTATTCAACAATGCAGTAATTTTTTTTTAATGCAGTAACTTTTTGTAAGTTTATAAAATTGTATCCTCACCTGTTAGCATCCTCATCTGTTTTTCTCGAAGGAA